>JADRCD010220179.1:0-58182 GCA_019843815.1 Montemys delectorum
TCTGTAGGAGCACAACATGTGTTTGAGAGTCTGAAACTAACTGTGGTAAAGACACTCAGAGGCTAATATAGGAAAGAGCGCAGAGCTTTATAAGTGTTCTTAATACAGGAAAGGGAATCTGTTCTTTGCAGTATGAGCTAACTCATCAAGGCTGATAATATCCAACAACAAATAAACGAGGACTATAATGGACAGACATACATCAATAAGCCACAAACTGCACCTAAGGACCTAAAAAGCCTAAATGCACATCACCATCACACACACCAGTTGTCTGTCGTTTATTTGCTCGGAGGGCTGTCAGCAGCTGCTCAACAGGAGTGCACAGTCCCGAGCTTCGCACAGAACAGTGCTCTGCAGTTAGAGCAAAGGCTTCCACACTCAACAGCTTCTGAGAAGTTTCACAGAATATTTTGGGGAGATCAGTGAAACCTAAAAAACCAGACATAAAACATTAGCAAGAGTTATGTTTGAATCTTTAAAGTAGCAAATGAACAACTGGGATTTTTCAGCAATTTACAATGTTTTAACTTTCAATCTCTGCAATATTTCCAACAGTTCCTTTGTATTTGTTATTTAAACTCTCAGCCTGCACAAAACCTGGTTTTGGCATCTTTTCCAATGATGTCTTTAAAGATCAAATTAAAATTTGGTCTTTGTGTTTTCCAGGAGCAACAACAGCAGAAGTCTGAAGACTAATATATTTAATTTATGAACTATCTTTCATTTCTACAACCGTGCACGTCTTTACCACACTGTTGTTCCTTATTCCTGTTGGGCAGTGTTGCACAGTCATATTCTTCTATGCCATTGTCGAGAGACATCAATTTGTTTCTAAAGTTTTTTCTTTTCACTCTAATTTATATATGGCAGTTCATAAATTCTTAGTGAGTACAACTGTCCAATTCATTTAAAAAGTATGTTTAAAAACTAAATCAAAGTGTAACAAACTAAAAGCAAGCTTACAAAACCAACAAATGCAGTGTTGAACAAGAGTTCAAGGCATTCTCTCTGAGGAAGCATACTCTCTAGAGAACAGCTTTGATCTTACCAAAACCAAATGAACACCATAAATATATATGCCATGAATCTTGTCTACTAAAAGTTCACTGAAACACAAAGAAAACTGCTGCTCTCTGACAACACTTGAAAATAATGTACATGATATCTTCAAATTCTAAATAAAAACTGTAAGCTTCTGCATATACATGCTTTCTTTGTAAAACTAGTATCTCTTAATTAGGTGTTATAATGTGTGCTATATTTATTATTAAAAAATATCAGAGATGTGTGACTTCAACTCTGAACCAACTAAACAGAAAATAAAACCACAAAGTTACTATGGTGAATTTATTTAATATAGATTTTGGGACATTTTTCAAGCTAAATTTACTGATGCAGCCAAAAGTAATAAAATCTACATCAAAATATTTAGATATGATGCAGGGGGAGAAACCCAGTCAACTATTAAGTGAGACTTTCAGGTTTAAGAGCAGTCTCAACATCTGCAGGTTCCAGGGGAGCTGTTTCTTAAAGTGTGATAGAATAAGAATATTAAGTGGCAGTGAGCAGAGGGGCCATTATAATTGTCAGTTATTCAGCAATGCTGCCAATAGAAAGAAATGTGATGTTTCTGTTGGAAAAGTAAATGTCTGAATCAAGTTCTCTATCCTACAGAAAATTCTTGGAAAGGTTCCAATTTGACTTGAACTAAATATTAATTTGCTTTTAATTACAGGCATCCCCAAATTTGGGATATTGGATGCCTAAGCCAAAGTGTTTTCAACAACAGTTAATTTTTAAAGGGGTATATATTCTGATTTAATCTTAGTTTATATCTTTAGAGTTAAATCCAATTTACTCAGTCCAGAGTTCCACAATTAAAAATCATTTTGACCATATGAGTACAGCTGAGGTGATTTTCTTCTCTTTTTTTGAGAGACTTAGTTTGCTGCTTTTAGAGATTCATAGAGAATGAGAAATGAGAAGGAGCTTTCCTTTCTTCTGTGATCCCGCATATGAGAAGGCCACAGGCCGATGCTGATGTGAGGTCCTCGCAGCGCCTTGTGTCTTGGTGACTAGGTGTGTGTATAATCAGTTTGTGGTTAGCAGCTAGGAGCAGGGAAGCTGCAGTGCAATGGAGCTTTAGCTTCTTAATTGGGTGCAAACATCCTCCCCACAGGGAAGGATGCAGTTAAAGCAGCTGCCTGCTTGCTACACCTGCACACTCCACAGCTTGACTAGTTTGCTTACAGCACTCTCTACTGGAGGTTCCTCATCTTATTTCAGTGTCAGTTTCAATTGTTTTCTTTGTACAACCTGTATCACTATCCTATGGCAGTCTCTTGTAAGAGAGTCTACAAGGCAGTTTGTGAAACAGATTAACTGAGAGCCAGTAAGCGGGCTCAGTGCATAAAGGCGCCTGTGCACATTCCAGCAATGGGAGGCTATCCTCAGGACCCATGTGGTGGAAGGCCAGAACTAACTCCTGCACCTTGTTCTCTGATCGCCACAGACTCACCAAGGTTAGGCCTTCACACTAACACATCATGCATACACCACACACACATAACAATAAATAAAAGGAGGATTTAAAGACAATAACAACTTAGGAAATAAGATGGAAAAGAGGCAGGAGAGGTTGTTTTCAAAACATGATACCAAGATACCTCTAACCTGCGTTTACTATTTCTATATATCTATAGGTGCAGATGTATACAGGAAACCAAAAGTCAAACACACAGACCATAAGAACCTTCGAGGTAAAATGCACAAAGCTTTAAAATGAGAAATAAAACCAATGAATATATATTCGTAATTAAGTAAGATTTCAAAACTACTTACCTGTTATCATACGTGAGTGTCCTATAAGACTCTAAGGAAGATGAGCTTCATCGGGTCGCTCAACAATGCACTACCACATTGCTAAGATGTACTGAATGTTTAATACCACATGCCAGCACGGTTAAACATTTTACCTTAATTGTTGCTCTTATGTCATTTGCAGTGGAAAAATATCTAAGACTTGACAAGATGGTAACTGATTCAAATGTGCATACACTGCCAGGGCAAATAACCCACAGCAGTCTGACTTTACACTCTGCTCTCAATCCTCATGCTCCATAGCATGCCACACCAGGGAAAATAACAGTGGGCACTATAATGGACCTGACTATCAGAATCAGGTCTGGCAACTTCTCTGGCAAAGACCAGTCTATAGCAGTATGTTAAGATATTACACACTTGCTTCTTTTTGTGGCCACTTTCTTTACTCTTCTTAACATTTCCTTCTATACTAGAAATGATCTTGGTCCCAGAAATTAAAATGTAATTGGACATATGAGATAATTAATGTCTCTGGAAAGACAGTAAAATACTTGTGTAAGATTCTCTGTGGTATCTACTAGAAACAAAGAATTACTACTATTCCATGTTCAGTTGTAAAGCTTGAGTATTTTGCACACAGCATGAATGAATGGATGATGGATGGATGCATGCATGCATGAAATGACAGCATATTTCAATGCACTTACTATTGTAGCATCATCAACTACGGAAT
Organism: Montemys delectorum; assembly: GCA_019843815.1. Taxonomy (NCBI): domain Eukaryota; kingdom Metazoa; phylum Chordata; class Mammalia; order Rodentia; family Muridae; genus Montemys; species Montemys delectorum. The sequence goes on from JADRCD010220179.1 coordinate 3,560, forward strand.
TCTCCTAAGACTCTGTAGTGGTTGTAATCACTGAGGCCACTACGAGGTCTTCAATAGCAGCACTGAGCCTGTTAGGGAAGCATAAAACCTCTTGTCAGCCTGAGTGCTGACCCTGTTAGTGTGAGACAAGAGTGACTTAGATCGTAAGAACACAGCATAAGACACAAGTATGTACTACTTACAGACATAACTGCACCAAAGGGTCGGGGAAACAAGCACAAGCCAATGGAGCAGAGTTCAGGAAGATGCTGACAAGACTATCTTCTTGATAATTATCTTCACAATGATAGAAAAATAGTTCGTATTTATTTCTATAAATATTCTTATTCCTGACATGTCTTTCTCCTTCCCAACTTCCTGTGTTCATCAATAGCATTTCATTTATTGTTAAACTTAAAATTTTTTTTGTCTTTTCCATTCTGTGTGCCTTCGATTCATGTCTAGCTAGCTCTCCAGACTGATGTGATATTCAAACTCCCTTAGTTCCAGCACTGCCACAAAAGCCTCATGGTAGTTTCCCTTTGGGTAAAAAGCACAATGTTCCCCAAGTGGTGGGTGAGTTGAATGTGTGTTTTCTAAAAAGGAAATTTTTATCCCATGAAAAGTTAATGACAGTTTTAAGGCTTTGGCTTCTTCGATAGTTAGCAGCAAGGTTTAACTGTTAATTATTTAACAGCCAAAAGTTAAGTCTGTCTTACTAAACTTTGAGAGTGGGTTGTGTTAAATTCTACAAACTTTGCAAATATCCATCATACTGTAATGTACAAAGAGAACAAATATAATACATATTGTTGTTTTTAGTATGAATCAATTACATGATCAAATTATATGCTAGATTTACTTTTTCTTTTCCTTTTTTTTTTTGTCTAAACAATCTAGCTTAATTTATAGCTGCATATAAAATGAAAAAATATATTATGTAAACATGCAAACCATGCTTTTGGGTGAAATAGTACATATTAAGAAGGACTAGCATGCAGATCCTTACCACACCAATATTAACACCATAATGAATGCATAAATACAGTCAATCATTCTAAAAGCATCTTCCCATAGAATTACATTACATTTGAAAATGTAATTAAATATAAAATTAGAATTAATCATAATAGTTGAATTCAAAATTTCTTTATATAGCTTAATTTGTTCAGAAATAAACTATACAATGCGACAAATCTAGAAATGCATTTGCTAAATAAAAACAATAGATAAAAAGCAAGGTAATTCAGGAGTGCATACTACAGTGAAGTTGTAGTCATGGACACTAAAATGGCACGAAGACCCTCAAAACCCACAGCATACTATAGATAAAGAACAGGGATCGGGAGGTAGGTCAGGGGTAAAATGCTTGCCATATAATCACGTGGACCACAGTCAGGATCCTCTGCCCTCCTGAGAAAGACAGACGAATACAGTAGCCTCTCTGTCCTAGGTGATGTTCTACTGCAGTGGGAAGAGACCAGACTTGAGCAAGAGGGTTTATGTGGATTACATGTCCCAATCACTCCAACACTGAGGGAAAACAAGGCAAGAACTCTAGCAGTCAAGTCCCTGGAGGCAGGAACTGAAGCGGAGGCCACGGAGGAATAAAGCTTCCCTGCTTTCTCTCTAGGCTCTATTAGCTTGCTTTTTGATACAACCCAGGCCCACCTCCCGCCCAAGGGTAGCACTGCCCACAGTGGGCTGGGCCCTCCCACATCAATTCTTTGTTTTTTTTGTTATTTGGGTTTTTTTGTTGTTGTTGTTGTTTTTGTTTTGTTTTGTTTTGTTTTTCAGAGACAGGGTTTCTCTGTGTAGCCTAGGCTGTCCTGGAACTCACTCTGTAGACGAGGCTTGGCCTCGAACCCAGAAATCCGCCTGCCTCTGCCTGCTGAGCGCTGAGATTAAAGGCATGAGCCACCACCGCCCGGCCCACTTCAATTCATGAATAAAGAAAACATCCCCCAAACTTGCCTGTAGGCCAGTCTGATGAGAGCACCTTCTCAATTAAGGTTTTCTCTTCCCAAATAATTCCAGTTTCTATCAAGGTGACAAAACTAACCAGCCCACTCCCTATAATTCCACCTGTGGGAGAGAGAGACAGAATCTGGAAAAAGCTGACTAGCCAGACTAGCCAAAATGGCAAGTTCCGGGTTCAACATGAGATCTAGTCTACCATACGATGGATATGGAGAGCAGTCAAGGAAGATACTGGACATCAATATCAGGTCTTAACACACATGTGCACCCACATGCATGTGCATCTCTCACAAAAACACTCATATTCACATTCACGTACACCACACAAGCAAAACAACATGTGGAAAAAAGGTGTTTTCAGGGAGGAACAGCTTGACTGTGGGCAACCAGGAAGAATTGTTCATAATAATTCTACATGTAAATAACGCTACATGCATACTCGTACAAGCAACTCTACTGAAACTCAGTGTGAGACACTCACACACACACACAAAGACATTAAAGTAAGAAAGAGGCTAGTTAGGCAGAAGAAAGTAAGGAGTTAAGCAGGAGAGGGAGGGAATAAAGTAGGTAATGACAGGTGAATATGATCAAATCATGTTATATACAAGTACAAAATTTTCTATATAATAAAAATGCCCTTTTGTGCTAAAAAGGATTTAAAATGTTGACAACTCATTTGAGACACACAAACAACTAGATTTGAGAAAACAAAAGCTGCATCTCATATATTTGTCACATCATATACACATACATATACATCACATACACGTACACATATATCTCATCACATACATACATGTACATATACAACTCAGTGTATACATATACATCACATCACACACACAAGCATATACACCAAACATACCCTCTGGGCAGTGCTTAACACAGGACTTTCTTGTATTCATCTGGAAAAACTACAATAATTTAACTCTTAAACTGCTGTAAATGAGAGAAATGAGAATAAAATTCCAGTTAGAAGGAAGGCTTAACTTTGCATTGTTTTACACAATTGCTGAGGATCTTTCCCACTGGGATGTCAAATTTGTTTAACTTGTTTCACTGCTGGATTTCCTCACAACATTAGAAAGAGCTTGTGGATTGAACAGGAAAGGCAGCATAGATCATGTCTTTGAATGCCTGCCCACAGGGAGGGGCATTATAAGGAGACTTGACCTTGTTGAAGTAGTTGGGATTTGGTTGGAGGAGGTGTGTCATTAGGGGGTGGACTCAGCAGCTCAAGCCAGGCCTGAGGATCAAGATGAGAAGATCTCAGAAGATGGAAAGATCTCCCATGCTCATGGATTGGCAAGATTAATATAGTACAAATGGCCATCTTACCAAAAGCAATCTACAGATTCAATGCAATCCCCACCAAAATTCCAAATCAATTCTTCACAGACTTAGAAAGAGCAATTTGCAAATTCATCTGGAATAACAAAAACCCTAGGAGAGCAAAACTATTCTCAACAATAAAAGAACCTTTAGTGGAATCACCATCCTAGCCCTTAAGCTGTACTACTGAGCTATTGTGATAAAGACTGCATAGTCTTGGTACAGTGACAGGCAGGTAGATCAATGGAATAGAATTGAAGACCCAGAAATGAACCCACAAACCTATGGTCACTTTGATCTTTGACAAAGGAGTTAAAACTATCCAGTGGAAAAAAAACAGAATTTTCAACAAATGGTGCTGGGTCAAAAGGCAGTTAGTGTGTAGAAGAATGCAAATTGATCCATTCCTATCTCCCTGTACAACACTCAAGTCCAAGGGGATCAAGGACCTCTACACAAAACCAGATACACTGAAACTAATAGAAAAGAAAGTGGGGAAGAGCCTCGAGCACATGGGTACAGGGGAAAATTTCCTGAAAAGAACACTAATAGCTCATGCTGTAAGATAAAGAATTGACAAATGGGACCTCATAAAAAGTAAGGCAAAGGACACTGTCAATAGGACAAAATGGCAACCAAGAGTTTGGGAAAAGATCTTTATCAATCCTATATCTGATAGAGGGCTGTACTGGCTAGTTTTGTGTGTCAACTTGACACAGGATGCAGTTATCACAGAGAAGGAAGTTTCAGTTGGGGAAGTGCCTCCATGAGATCAAGCTGTGGGGCTTAGTGACCAAGGGGGTAGGGCCCCTTGTGGGTGGTGCCATCTCTGGGCTAAAAGTCTTGAGTTCTATAAAAGAGCAGGCTGAGCAAGCCAGGAGAAGCAAGCCAGTAAGAAACATCCCTCCATGGCCTCTGCATCAGCTCCTGCTTCCTGACCTGCTTGAGTTCCACTCCTGACTTCCTTGTGATAAACAGCAATGTGGAAGTAAGCCAAATAAACCCTTTCCTCCCCAACTTGCTTCGTGGTCATGCTGTTTCTGCAGGAATAGAAACTCTGACTAAGACAAGGGCTAATATCCTATATATACAAAGAACTCAAGAAGTTAGACTCCAGAAAACCAAATAAACCTATTAAAAAATGGGGTACAGAGCTAAACAAAGAATTCTCAACTGAGGAATACCAAATGGCTGAGAAGCATCTAAAGAAATATTCAACATCCTTAGTCATCAGGGAGATGCAAATCAAAACAACCCCAAGATTCCACCTCATTCCAGTCAGAATGGCTAAGATCAAAAACTCAGGTGACAGCAGATGCTGGCGAGGTTGTGGTGAAAGAGGAACACTCCTTCATTGCTGGTGGGATTACAAGCTGGTACAACAACTCTGGAAATCAATTTGGCAGTTCCTCAGGAAATTGGACATAGTACTATCAGAGGACCCAGCTATACTACTCTTGGGCATATACCCAGAAGATGCTCCAACATGTAATAAGGATACATGCTCCACTATGTTCATAGCAGCCTTATTTATAATAGCCAGAAACTGGAAAGAACCCAAATGTTCCTCAACAGAGGAATGGATACAGAAAATGTGGTACATCTACACAATGGAGTACTACTCAGCTATTAAAAACAATGAATTTATGAAATTCTTAGGGAAATGGATGGATCAGGAGATAATATCCTGAGTGGGGTAACCCAATCACAAAAGAACACACCTGGTACGCACTCTCTGATAAATGGATAGTAGCCCAGAAGCTCAGAATACCCAAAATACAATCCACAACCCACAAGAAACTCAAGAAGAAGGAAGACCAAAATGTGGATACTTCGTTCCTTCTTAAAAGGAAGAACAAAATACCCATGGAAGGAGTTGCAGAGACAAACTATAGAGCAGAGAGTGAAGTAAGGACAATCCAGAGACTGCTCCACCTGGGAATCCATCCCACATTCAATCATCAAATCCAGACACTATTGTGGATGCCAGCAAATGCTGGCTGACAGGAGCCTGATATAGCTGTCTCCTGAGAGGCTCTGACAGTACCCCACTAACACAGAAGTAGAGGCTCACAGCCATCCATTGGACTGAGTACAGGGTCCCCAATGAAGGAGCTAGAGAAAGGACCCAAGGATCTGAAGGGTTTCCAGCCCCTTAGGACAAACAACAATATGAACTAACTAGTACTCTCAGAGCTCCCAGGTACCAAACCACCAACAAAAGAGTACACATGGTGGGACTAATGGCTCCAGCAGCATATGTATAGCAGAGGATAGCCTAGTTGGTCATCAATGGGAGGAGAGGCCCTTGGTCCTATGAAGGTTCTATGCCCCAGTGTAGGGGAATGCCAGGGCCAGGAAGTGGGAGAGGGTGGGTTGGTGAGCAGGGGGAGAGGGGAGGGAACAGGGTTTTTTTTTTATTTACTTTTTTATTTTCTTCAGAGGGGAAACCAGGAAACCGGGAAAAGAGATATCATATGACATATAAATAAAGAAAATATCTAATCAAAAAAAAAAAAAAAAAAAGATGTAGGCCCTCAGCTCCTTCTCCAGCTATGTTTCCTGCATTGTATCATGTTGTCTCTTCACAGAACTAGATGAGAAAATCCTAAGGAATGCATCCAATAAATTAGCTCATAAAACAGCTGGGAATTTATAAAATTGGGAGTTTTATACTAAAAAAGTTATCACGTCCAAAGACATTTAAAAGGTTAAGTATCCAGTCTAGTTTCTAATTGATTCTCAGGCTTTCACACACACACACACACATACACACACACACACACACACACACACACACACCAACACAAATATTAGTATTCATTCGTAGCCTAAGGAAGTAAAGAGGTGGTATTACTGACCTACTCATTACACTTTACATTTTGCCAGTATCTATTAAACATCTACAACGACCAGGCATTGTTCTAAAGTAATGGACAAAATACTCTTAACATTACTGCTTATGGGAAAAGACGAGAAAAAAACTAAGAAAGGAGCCAGGCATTACAACTATTAAGTAATGATTCTCGTGAAAACCTAACTTAGTAATGGCTTGCTAAACAAATCAACAGATTTGAAGATGGGCATGAAAAGACCATCCTGTGGAGTTAGATGGTGCAAAACTGAAAGTCTCATCTTCCACTAAAATCCTCATCCCTGGAAAATTAATTCAAGCTGCAAAGTCACAAATCAGAAATTAAAGAATCCAATTTGCAATATAAAGATTAAGAGAAAATAGGTCCTGGAAGATAAAATGCTTGCCTTATAAGCATTGGGGCCTGTGTCTTCACATTAAAAAAGCCAGGCATGGTGGTATGGACTTATAATTCTAGTATTTCGGGAGGGGCAGGATTCATCAGGTGCTTATTGGCTGGCCAGCCTAGCCTAACTGGTCAGGCCCTGTCTAAAAGACTAGGTGCAGAGCTCCTGAGAAATAATATTGGAAGCTGACCTCTGGCCTTCCACATTGAAGTAATAAAGTGAAAAACAGAGTTCTGGGAATGTAGAAATAAAGTTTCACAGTAGAATAAGAGAACCATATTCCAGCTCCTGTAAGCAGCAGCTTCAAACACTAAAGCTGTGTTTCAAAGATAGCCAAAGGCATGATGTAAAAAGGTTCTGAGAATGTAGAAACAGAGTTTCAAAATAATAAAAACAAAGTTCTGATGGTCAGAATGTTGAGACAGAATGACCAGGCCATTCTAAGCTAAGTAAAACCAAAAGAAAAATAACTGGTGGTCACAATGACGTTAAGGTCCATGAAAGCAAGATTAGCAATTCTTGGAAGAACCCCCCAACCCCTCCTTGTGGTGAATTTTGAAAAAGACCACAAACTGTCACCCTGACCTTGGTGCCAACAATCCCCCTACCACCTAGTTACTCAGCCCCTTCTTCCCAGGGACTTTTCAAGGCCAGGTGCAGAGCTGGATAGGGAAATTGGCTGACTAAGCCGAGAACAGCCCCCTGAGCAAGCCAACCAATGCCTGATGAGATCCTTTGTCCTGTGTTCCACCAACCAGAGTAAGACAGCTAGCCCAGTTGCAGAAATCTGTCCTCTGTAAAGTATAAAAGATGTATGCTTTCTGAATTCGTGGTTGACCCCCCCCCCAAGAGTGGGCAACCCTACGTACATAGATCAATAACAAACCTCATGTTATTGCAACAATCTATTGTCAATCTGTGTTCTCCGGGTCGAGTCAAGTTTACTACAACATGAGGACAGGCACGCCTGTGTGTATGTGTGTGTGTGTGCACACACACAGAGAAGGGGGAGGGAGGGAAGGAGGGAGGGAGAGGAGAGGAGAGAAGAGAGAAGAGAGGAGAGAAGAGAGAGGAGAAGAGAGGAGAAGAGAGGAGAAGAGAGGAGAGTGAGGAGAAAAAAATGCTCATACTCATGCACCTAGCAAAAGCAAACTGCAGAACATACAATAAGCACCAATGAATGAAGCAAGCTATTAGTGTATGTAAGGTAATATCCCATTAGGTAGAAACAAAGTTAAAGTCTTGCTCTACACTTAAAAAGTTGTTTTCTTGTATTTTCTTCGTTTTTTATTTTTTATTTTTGAAAGCTAACAAGAGCCAGTTTCCTCAACAAATATTTTACAGAGTACTTAATGTATGCCAATTATTTTCCCACAAGTTGGAATCTATCTGTTGTTAAGGCAAATATGGTTCCTGCTTTCTACAAGTTTATGTACCAAATTGTCAACACAGAATACTAAGGGAGCAAACTGAAAGGGTGCCTAACTTTCCAACAACCATGAACGATTTCAAAGAACCAATACTTCTTAAGTTCTATAACTTAGAACTTATCACACCCCCCATGCTCCCTACCTCTGCCCCCGTGGCACTTTGCATTTACAGGCTGCTTCAGAGATGAGGTACGCTCACTAACACTGATAACACCTCGAAAGCCTGGAAGCAAAGCACAAGCAAGTCCAGTAGCTAGCAGCGACTGGTCCTTTGTCTATTTCCAAAAACAGAAACTTGGTAGAATCTACGTTTCTTGAGGGTATGAAACTCCAGAACCTAGAAAACATCAGGACGCCTACCTGATATTGAAAATGAATAGTTTTCAGCCGGGCAGTGGTGGCGCACGCCTTTAATCCCAGCACTTGAAAGGCAGAGGCAGGCAGATCTCTGAGTTCCAAGACAGCCCGGGCTACGCAGAGAAACCCTGTCTCGATAAACCAAAAAAAAGAGAAAGAAAGAAAAGAAAAAAAAAAGGAAAAAAGAAAAAGAAAAGAAAAGAAATAGTTTTCGACTGAAGTAGTGAGCATTCAAACTTTCACTATCACCATCCTAATCCTCGACGCAATCGTCCTTAGGAACCGGCTCTTAGCTGATCTCCCAAGCTCACTTCAACTTCGTATTGGTAGTCACATAGTCTTTTGTTGTTTTCAAAACTAAACTGTTGGATCATTCAGTGAAGGAACGCCTCTTCCATGGGTTGACTACTCTAAATTGTGGAACTCAATCAACACCCAAACTGGAACCCAGAGTACCCCGTCTGGACCCCGCCCACCCTCGCTATTCACATCCAATTCATCTCCCAGGGACAGCAGCCTTCAAGCCCCTGCCAATCACGCCGAGTGCCACCAGGGGGCGCACCAACAGCCGCCCCGCTCGCCCCGCCATTCACCTGATCCCGCCTCTGCCTCCCCCAGGGGAAGCGCCTCACGCCGCTCGGCCTCGGTCGCCGACTTCCTCAGCGCCGCCAGCACGCTCTCGGGGGGCAAGTCGACCAGCTCCTGCCAGACAGAATTGGTGTAGAAGTCCACCGTATGCGCGCTGGAAATGGCCAGGGCGCCCCTTAGGAAGCTCAGCAAGTCCTGTAACTTGGCGTGCAGCGTGGGCAGGTCCGGAGTCCTGGGGAGAGGACAGGCCGCCGCCATGACGCTCGTCCTCCAGGGCTGCAGGTGGCGCCAACATGGCCGCGCGCGACACCTCTCTCCCGGGAAGCAGCACAGGCTGAAGGAGTCGAGCTCCGAGCACGCGCTAGTTTGGGCGATTGATTGCTTCTGCCCGGTGACGTATTAAGTCGACGTCCACTGTAGTTCTAGGAAGCGGGTGGTGCAAAATGGCGCCTGCGCGGCCGTCTCCGAGGTGGCGGACGGGAGGATTTGAGGCTCGTCGGGAAGGGACTCCTCAGGTCAGATTCGGAAACCAGAATGGGAAACGCAGGACCTGGCGGCCGAACCACCAGCAAGCCTTCCTGGGGAGCGTGCGTGAGGGTATGTAAGGAGGCAGCCGTGGAGGAGTCCTCGGGCCCGCGGAATCCGAGGGTGCACGATGGGTCCCGGCTTGGAAAAAGGCTTTTGGACGTAGACTCGGTCCAGCTTGAGATCGAGGAAGCCGTTCCTACGTCCGCCAAACCCGAGAGCTTCTCAGGCCTTTGAATGGGACAACCGGACGGTGCTGTCAACTTAAATCATTTTACGCAGCTCTTTCGGTTAAACGGAAGCACGGAGCGTCTAGGGATGCCCTCGTCTACGTAGAATACAGACATACTTGCATCTATATTACAGCAAAGGAAAGAGAGAAAGATCGGGTTAAAAATACGCTGCCCCAAAGCTCTGATCAGTAAAATATCACAGTAACCCTCCAGTCTCATACTGCTGTCTTCCTTAGATTTGATGTCTTGTCTTTGTTAGGCTTCCCACTGCATGTCAGATGGTTAAGTATTTTTGTTCGTAGTATTTTTGTTCGATCTAATAATAACTGACAGATGTTTAGAAAGTTTTACAGTGTCCTCCCTTTTGTTGTTTTGTGTTTTATTGTGTATTGTTGTGGAAAATAAGTGATTTGTCAGTTTCCCCATGGGAAAAATAATAGATTACCCTACCTTATTTTTAAGTATTTTCTGAAGACCCAAGTAGGATTTTATGTGAATTAAAGAAAATGTAATTTGTGAATACGATTATAAATTCAAGCTGAGCAGTAAAGTTTTGTTTACTATTTAGCAGTACTTAGAAGTTCTTATGTGGTAACTAACAACTGTTAGCGTTATATTCAGGTAAAGGGTCAACTTGCTCTTAAGTGTATCATTGTTTTGTTTTGTTTTTGTTTTTATCGAGACAGGGATTCTCTGTGTAGCCCTGGCTATCCTGGAACTAACTCTGTAGACCAGGCTGACCTTGAACTCAGAAATCCACCTGCTTCTGCCTCCCAAGTGCTGGGACTAAAGGTGTGCGCCACCACTGCCCGGCTTAAGTGTATCATTGAATGTATTGTGTAAACCAAATCTTTAAAGCAAAACCAATTGTATTATTTGAATATATGTAAAAGGAAAAATACCCCTCATTTTTAGTAGCTTTATTTTTCATTTTCTGTTAAAGTAATTGTGACTGAAATCCTTCAATGCTAGGACAAGGTTTTGCATTTCGGAGAAAACTGAAGATCCAGCAAAATTACAAGAAATTGCTGTGGAAGGTAAAGAAGGCACCAACTCCACAGGAATCCCAGTTCACAGATCATTACCCAGAGCATCTGAAACACCTCTATCTAGCTGAAGAAGAAAGACTCAGAAAACAGCAAAGAAAGGTTGACCTGGCTTTGTCAGAAGAACAAGTTGACCAGCCTTTGCCTGAAGAAGAGGGCAACACGATACAGACTTCGTGTGAAGAACAGTCGAGTGTTCGACAGCCTCAGCCAGAAGAGCTGAATACAGTAAAGTATGCACTACCTTCTTTGGAAATTCTTCCTTTAAATGTAAATAATGTTTTTTTGAAGACACAGAGAAACTTGTGTAAGGATTAGAATTTTTCTTAACATATTTTTCAAGTCATGTAATAGTATTTCATGGCGTCTCCCCATTTAGTGTTAAATGACCGAAATAGGCTAGTTGAGCAGAGATGGCAAAAATAAGAAATGAGAATTAATAGATCAGAGTTTTGAATTGCAGCCTCTCTAGAACAAGTAATATAATTGGACCGTAATTAAGCCCATCATTAATGTGTGTGTCTTAATTTGGGGGTGGGGGCTGGGTTTGATGTTGTAGATCTGCAAGCCCAACATTTAGGAAGCCGAGACCTGATGATTACCAGTTCCAGGCCAGCATAGGCAATATAGCAAGATACTAGAAAAATAATGGAAGTGTATAGCCATTGGCACTTTGGATTGTAAAGCCAGGCTTTCTGTGTTGGTATACCAGTGTCCTCTATGATGGGAAGGATAGTGTAAAATTATTTGAGAGCCACCATGTACAACTATCTTGCACAGCCTCAACCTGGATCATCTTCTCAGGCCAATGATGTTCCTAAAGCATTACATTTCATGACATTTTGTCATGTTCATTTATATCAAGTATTCTAAAACATGCTTGGGATTTGGTAACTTTATGACTGCTAACTGCTGTTGTCTGTATTTTAATTTGCATTTTCTGCAAAGGGTACAGGAAATAGGTTGCAGGTAATGAAAGCCAAGCAAAGGATGGGCTGAAGCAGGAAGATTGCTGTTTATTCAAAGCTGGCTTGCAGTACTTAGTAAGATGCCATCCTATTAAACAACAAAAATGTTTAACACATGGACTTCTTCCTGGATGAGTGCTGGCTCATCCCTGTTCATCCCTGTACTGAGGGCTGAGGAGGCTTAACACAGAGGGACCGAATAGTCAGAGGCTAAGCTGAGGTAGATGGTGAGTTTCAGACCAGCGTACACTACTTTACCTTAAAACAAAACCCTCTTTACCACTTTGATTTTATTAGAGCTGGTTTATAAAAACTTTACTACATACAATTCAAGCAAAACTGCATTAACAAGTGCACAGTAAGGCATCAATCACTTCAGATCTTAACTTTTTTTTTTTTTAAACCAAAATGTTGTCTTTCAAAGTTGGGGCAATGATTGCATGCACAAGATCAAGCCAGGCAAAATCCCATCATGGACTGGGGAGGGAGTTACAAAGTCCCATATGTAGCTTAGGAGATTTGGCAATTGATGGCTGGGAGAAGGAGTTTGTCACATCAGACATGCCCGAGAGACAACCCATGCTCTAGTAGGTGGCTCCACACCCATGCATGTGCACATGCTGGCATCAGGAAGAAAACTCAATTTAATAAAAATACAAACGATGCACATGAAGCTAGGAGGGAAAAGTGTAGGGAAGTAAAGGACAGGGAAGGAATTGGAGAAGAAGAAGAAATGGTGGGTAGGTTTGATCAATAATACTTTGTAAGAATATATGTAATTCTCAATTTAAAGAAAATAAAATTGAGCATTATTTGTGCTGCAAATAAGAACAAAGTATATAGTGGGGATAAAGGAAGAAATGAGAGTTTGTGATGTTTTATTTTCAGTAGACCCTTGTATCACGAAATAGTAAATGAGACAGATAGATCCTTGGAACTCATTGGCTAGCCCCCTGGTGTGTAGAGAGCCCTTGCCTCAAATATGGTGGTAAGCAGTCCCTTAGTCTCTGTACATGTCATATGCCCAAACCTACAGGAACACTCGCATGCATGAGACTTAGAAGTAAAGAATGACACTATCTCACACTGACGTTTTCAGATATAGATAATAGAAGAAAGCAAAAAGCCTATTTAGGCTAGGAGATCAGGACTGTCTTGATAAGGACAGTTTGGAATGATAGAGCAGAGATTGTATGTCAGAGAGTTGAAAAGTGAGTGGGAAGTCATGACTAGTTTATTCTTTGTGCAGAAATTTACTATGAAAAGTTAAATATTATTAGACAACTAGCAGATAGACTTTGGTAATGGATGACACATGCATTTATTTTGAACTAGGAAGCTGCTGAAATAGATTATAGTTCTGACATGAGAAGGTGAGACCAAGTCAGCTAACGAGTGACACTAGCTACTTCCCTTTCCAAGAGCTCAGGGTGCTTCAGTGTAGAGCACATCAAATGAAGACTGTGTCTAGGAGGGATGACTAGTGGTAAGAGGAGGAGACAGACACAAGGACACGAAAGTCAGCCTATACCTCAACTCTATTGTAACCAGTACTTGACTTTCTCTCTGCTATTAATAGTTTACTATCCATCCTTACCACACTTGTTAACTATTTCTCCCAGAAATTTCCATTTACCGTCCTTAAATCTGTAATTATGACTACATTATAGCTTAATGCCTTGGGGCACTTTCCTTTTGTTGTTGCTATAGTTGGTATTGGTATTCTAGTCGTGCTTCCTTCAATTTTGTGTTAGTGAAGTTTTTTATGTAAATACTGGATCTGACACAGTAGTATAATCTTGGCTAAATCATTTTTGAATGGTTTAACTTACCCATCTTAATCTATCTTGCAAGTTCTGTGACTTTTCTAAAGAAAAAGAAAAAGAAAACTTCAAACCAGAAGGCCCAAGAAGAGTATGAACGAGTACAAGCAAAGCGTGCTGCTAAGAAATTCGTAAGTCCTACTTTGTGATTATTTAGCCTGCTTTCTCTTTCTCTTTACCATGTGTATAAGCTATGCTTCTTAGTATTGCTACAAATATTACCTGATTTAATACTTACTGTGTGCTCTACTCAGTAGACTTGTAGAATTGTACAATAGTCAAAGTCGATTGGCTCAGACAATCTTAGTAGGTCAATGATAAGATTTAAACAAACAAGCAAAAAAATGTTGCTGGTCAGTTAATAATAGCATCTGTGATAATGTTTCTCAAAGTATGGCCTAGGAACTGGGTTCTTTAGCAGTTTCCTTGAAATAATCTTATGTGCTGTAAATTTGGGTTCTTGAGACCTAATTAATCAAAATATTGATGATTTTCTTAATTTAAGAAATTAATTCTTTTCAGATCTTTCTTAAGGAAGGTTGTCAGTATGTCGCTCTGGCTGGCCTGACTCAGAGATCCACCTGCCTCTGCCTCGTCAGAGCTGGGATTAAACCACATCCAGTTTCTTATCCTTAAGTATGTTTAAAATAAATATGTGGTTAACTGATTTTAAGTAATGTGATATAGTGTTTGAGCACTTGAAAATCTGTTTATAAAAACCAATCTCTGCCATAGAGCAGTCCCCAACGAGGCACTTCCGTATCACCGAGCTTAGTCCTAGTTTACCAACAAAGTAAACTCGAAGTTTTTTAGAAGGATGATAAGTGCTATAGTTTCACAAATTGCATGTAAGATTCCTTGCTAATTATAATTACTTATAGTACAAGTAAATGTAAGTCTAATGTTTGTTTAGTATATCGTTTTGAGGTACCCTGGACCAGAGATGAAAAACACTCTTAGTACAATACAGTGGCTTTTCAGCTGTTACATTGAAGCTCGTAAGAATGTTGTAGTGCTTGATGAGTAGTGCATCTTCAGAACTATTGTCATTTTGAACTATAATCCTCTATACTTAGATTTGAATTTTTATCATAGCAAGTGAAATGGGCATCATTGTCCTTAGATGGTGAAACTCATGTCTCGCAGAATGTTTTGCACTTATATTGTAGATAGGTAGTCAGCATTTTCTAGGCTAAATCTGTGAATTAGTTAGGAACAACAGCAAAAAAATACAAGTACAGTTTACTAGAAATGAACTTTTTACTGTTACCAGGATAGTAACAGTTAACCTCAGCAAGTGAACTGCAAGGATTCACTTTTTCAATAGAGAATTAGAGGGCTAATTCGTTAGTGAATTTAAACAATGAAATTGTTAATTAAGTATTTGACTTCTCAGTGAAATTGTTAGACTCGACTTCTCTTTGTACATACAAATGCATAAAGTGTTGCCCTGACTCTGTTACTCTGTGCTATTCCTTATATCACCATGGTATTAAAGCAAAGAGGACAACTGTATCAGTTCCCCTCTTGCACAGTATTAAGACCGATTATCATGATTGCAGAGTGACAGCAGTTTCAGAAGTTTCTGACCTGTATTTCCTGTTTATGACTAATGAAGAGCATGTGTGTTTATGATTGCAGGAATTTGAAATGAGAAAGCAAGAGAGAGAAGAGGCTCAAAGACTCTACAAAAAGAAAAAAATGGAAGCTTTCAAAATACTGAGCAAAAAGACTAAAAAGGGCCAGCCTAACCTGAATTTACAGATGGAGTATCTTCTTCAGAAAATCCAAGGAAACAGTTAAAGCTGACACTTTGTCTTTGAGGATTGAATCCTGGCTGACTGTTGCATCCTTTTGTATGTGTATCGGGAGCCTCCTAACAATGAAGCAGTTTGTTGGCATCAAATGGATTGCTAAATTATTTTTTGTTTTTGTGAAAGAAAAATTTCTATATATATGCTCTACCAAAAAAAAAAAAAAAAGACTTTATCCTGAAGATCTTTAAAAACTTCAGTGGAATTTGTATGAAATAAACTGCTTTGAAATAGGCCTGAGCTCAGTGAGATATTTCAGTGATGTGAACATGTTTCAGTTGGTTACTGGAAATTGAACTTAGGTCCTTGCACTGGCCTGGCAGCTGTACTAACCCTAAACTACATTGTAGCCCCCGGGAGTTTTGAGATACAGTCTCTGTGCAGCTTATAGTCTCTGCTCTCAAACTTGTACTCTTCTTGCCTGGGCCAGGAGGGCTGGGACTTCAGACCTGCACCGCCAGCCCTGATAGATTATTTAGTGTTTACGTCCATTTTAATTAAGGGAAGGAATGACCTTTGGAGTTTTTATTTATTAAATTTTAGTACATAATACAGGAAAGTGGATTCTCTAGGCTACCTGAAAGTACACAAAAGAATTTGTATTCCCATAAGGTAAACCTAATAAAGACATTTTATTTATGAATTGAGTTTAATAAAAGCATTTTCATAGTAATCAAGCTCTCCAGATCCTTCAGAGGGGCTCTGCACTTTGAAGAGTATTTTCACCATATAATATTGTGAGAACCTTTCTGCCTTCAGTTGCAATAGAACAAGAATTCCTTGGCATTGTAAGCAAAAAGACTACATAATAATGGTTTTAAACCTCGTGTTTTGTAAATGATAGCAAATACATTCTAAAACTGTCTTAAGGGTTTTAGAAAAGCTTCACTTGTTTCAGCCTTCATCCTATGTTTAAAAGTTCAGAAACATACTGAGGAAATACAAAACTTGCTATCTACATAGAAAAATAATGCTTAGAAGTATGTGCTATGCTAGTCCACCTGAATGGCCCAGAAAGCCACAATCTGATTAAGGAAGCATACACAGCTATGTCATTGAATTCCTTTGTTCACATCTGTGTTCTAGACTCTTCAGGCTAAAACATAGAAATCTGGTCCTTTTAAGAGTTAACTGAAAAAGAAGATTAAGTACCTTTTACTACGTTGTTGAGGAAAGGTCTGCATTGAGGGCTTTTTTGTTTAATTTAGTTTGCTTGTTTTTGTTTCC
Organism: Montemys delectorum; assembly: GCA_019843815.1. Lineage (NCBI taxonomy): Eukaryota > Metazoa > Chordata > Mammalia > Rodentia > Muridae > Montemys > Montemys delectorum. The sequence goes on from JADRCD010220179.1 coordinate 20,126, forward strand.
CTTTGTTTATATTCAAAAATGTTTTGGAACAGCAGTTAGTGTTAGCTTCAACACAGAAGGTTAGACCTGAGTATGGTAAAAAAAAAAAAAAAAAAAAAAAATTCAGCTCATCCAAAAGCTACACCCTAAGGTTTGAATAGCAGAGATTGGCTCAGTAATGGCTATTGATTCTTATGCCATGCTTACCAAAGCCTCATGGAGGAGTTTAATGTAAAGAAAATAGAGAAGCTGGGTGTGGGGGTTGAGACAATCCAATGCCAGACAGATTACTTATATTAGCCGGGGCCATGTACGGAGAGAAAAATAATTGTAGGGTAAATGCTTAAGAAAAGTCTTCAAGGTTGCAAAACCTAGAGACTGAAACAGAGCAGAAGGAAAACAAGAGAAGTGTTTGAGATGTAATGAAGTATTTAAAAAGAAATAACAAGGAATGGGGATAATATTCCTCTCTATTCCTAGTTGTCCCTCCTATACAGAGAAAATATTGTCTCCTTATTGGCTGACTTGTTCAGCCTTGGGGCAGTATTGTAACTTAAATTTGAGAACATGCAGGCTGGTTTAGAGTAAGTTTAATCTCTGTATCCCAAGCCACCCTACTTTTATATATGTTAGGTGTACATATACTATATTATCTGTATGTTTATTATCTACATTATCTATATATTATGTATATGTTTATATGTACAAGTATACATGAGTATGGTCACCAACAGTTGAGGCTTTCAACCACACAGACCTGATTGAGATAGTTTCTCACTAACCTTCAGTCTTCCTGTCTCTGGTTTTCCAGCCCTGGGCTTACAGAAACAGCATTTTGGTCTTTAAGCAGGTGCTGGGGAATCCCAGCTCAGATCTACCTGCTTGGACAGCACGGGAGTCATTTTACTGACTGGGCATCTTTTGAGATGGATTCTTATGCTGTTTTGCCTAAGCTGGCCTCAACTCCTGGACTTGATCTCCATATCCCTAGGAGCTAGTAGCAATATAGGTACATGTCAGCATACTAGAGGGACATACTCTTGATCACCATTCTCATAAATTACAACAACAAATCCTATTCAGAAAGGATAAAAATAAGATAACACAGCAAGGAAAAGGCCAGTGTTCTGAGCAATGCAGTATCTGAGAACTTGTTCTATAGGCTGAGGTTCCGGCTTAGAGGAAGACCGCTTGTCCAGCTTGTCAAGGTCCTGGGCTAAAGCCCCACTGCTACGGAATACAAAAATAATTTAAAAGTTAAGCCACATATGTCCTATTTACCAAGAGAAAAATTAAAGAGGATAGCAGTGAACACAAAGAAACTTGAGATGACCAGAGACTGATTTCAGGCTTTGAATTTACCATACATAGAGGAAGTTTTGCCATAGTTTTCATTTGTAAAAGTGTCATAGGCTTTTCATTGCTTCCTTTTGTCCTGCTTCTCCTCTTCCTCCTTCCTCTTCCTTTTCTTCTTGTCTTCTTCCTCCTTCTCCTCCTCCGGTTTGCCCCATCATCATCCTCATCCTCATCCTCCTTTTGAAACAGAGCTTTGGCTGTCCTGGAACTATGTGCACCAGGGTGGTGGTAAACGCAGATCTGCCTACCTCTGCTTTCCCAGTGCTGGTATTAAAGGCATGCTCCAGCACATCCAGCTTTCTGCATTCATCCTTAAAGTATTATGGTGAGAGTTTGGCCTGAATTCAGAGCATCTTTGTCTACCAGAAAAATATTCTGCAGAGATGGAGTGTGATACTTGGCCTCAGACAAGAAGTGAGATGTGACATAAAGGGGCTGGACAAGGCCTTCAGCTAAGGCACAGAATCTCCTCCCTTGTTCTTGCCAATCTCAAAAGCAAATAATCCTCTGTGGCATGATGCTTGAGACTGTGGCTCATGAAAGCTGGTGTCCTGGATGGCAACAGCAGATGGCAGCCAAAGCGAGGCTTGGCGAGCTCTCCTAACCGTGCTAATATCAAGCAAGGTAACCGCAGGAGTCAGCCTCAGATACAGACTGCTGTGGCTTGACCTTGACCTATATTTAAAATGCATGTACGAGCAGCAGGGGCTCATCAGTGGCTTCCAAACCTACATAACAATCTTATTTTACAACACAGATTCAATGACAGAAAGATGATGATAATTGGGTACGATAGACATTATTGATTAATCAGTGTTTGCTGCTTTCTTTTGTAGCTTCAAGACAGATGCCTGTGTGCAGCACAGAGCTCCAGAGAAGTTCGAGGTCTAGCTTGCTCTTACCAGTCGTTGAATTGCAGTGTACCTTGCAAGGGTTTGACTATTATAAGTAGGAAAGAGCAAAAGCACTTAAAGGAACCCAGTCGTTGGTATGGCTCCATTGTAAAAACTTTGCTTTTTAAGGTTGTACCAGTATCTCAAATATATGCTGGCTCAGAGGAGAGAGTCTGCCTGCCATGTCAAAGGCACAAGGATGGTAAATTTAACTCCTTGTTGACAGATGCCTTCCATTTTAGTTTAAGTGTGTAGCTGATGTGAGTACCATGCTGGTAAGAGCATAAAGCCACCGGCAGCTATCTTGCCCATTTCTCTAGATCCATGTTCTAATACGGATTATATTTGGCCATAGCAACTACTGGGTTGTAGGAGTGAAATCACGTCCAGAATAGCTGCCTTTTGAATGAGGGTATGAGACAAGTGTGATGATCTTGTGTGTTTTATTAATTTGCCAGGCATTTTGAAAAAATCAAGAGACACTCTAGACTTGGTGTTGAATCGATTTATCTTTGAACAGCTCAATGACTCATGTTCATTCTTAAAATAGACAATGAGGCTATACTTGCTGAAAACTCTGCCAAAGGATTAGGCATACATTTGGCTGTGTGTCATGTGAGTTGTTGGTATTCTCTCTGGACTCTACCACCACAGTTAGCTGGCAACAGTCGGGTATGCTCCTGCCTACAGTTACTGGACAAAAGCCAGGTAGGCCTGCCCCACTATAGAAGGGGCTGCTTGCCCCTCCTCTCTCTCTTACTCTCTTACTCTTGGTCTCTTGCCTCTTTCCCCCTTGCTCCCTCTCTCCCCATTCCCTTCCCCCCATGTGGTCATACCGAGCCTCTCCTTCTCTACTCTCTCCTTCTCTCTGCCTTTCTCTGCCTCTACTACCCTCTTAACTCCCCTCCCCATTCCCTGAATAAACTCTATTCTATACTATACCATCATGTGGCTGGTCCCTCAGGGGGAAGGGATGCCTTGGCATGGGCCTGCTGAGACACCCCCTTCCCCCATACCTCACCAAACCCCCATAGAACATACCCTATACCTCTTTATCCTTTGATAAACACATCATGAGTGAAACATGAAACTGGAGAGAACATCAATTTATTTTTATTTTTTTAAACTTTTAACAGTATGACAATGTGAATCTAGGGGTATTTTTTTTATTTGGACATTAACCTAGATGATGATTTCATATGAAGATTTTACTTTATTCCAGGAGCCTGATTAGGAAAACCATACTGAAATGGAAAGCATAAATATTTTCCTTTTTTGTCCCCTGGGATTTCTGCTTGATTTGGATAACTTTTATTAAGAACACCACCACTAAATCATTTACAGGATCGCCAGCTTCACTGAGGCGTGTCATTAAATATGTAAATGGAAAACATGGTGAGTCTGACATATATCTGCCCATGAAGTCTCTCTATGATCTCCTAGCAATCAGCATCGGCTTCAAAATATTCTTCCTGGACCTTTGTAATCTGTCCTCCCAGTGGCCCCTACACTGATTCAAAGCAGCACCTGATCATCTTTTTGTTACAATCTAGTCTACATTTCCAAAATAATAATAATAATAAAATAATAATAATAATAATAATAATAATAAACAACAGTAAAGGCTCTATACTGTGCTCTAGTTTTGCAGTTTTCTCCTCAGCACAAATACCTGTCATTTCATATGTGCTACTGCAGTGTTTGCAAATAGTTTGTTTCTACTGAAACAGGAATATTTTATTGAATAGATATACTCTATCCATTCAGCTGTTGATTGTTACATGAGCTACTCTCAGTGTCTGGTCATAACAACTAAAGCTATTGTTTTTAACATGTGTGTCTAAGTCTTGTATGGGTCAATGCACTAATTTTCTTTTGGTAAATTTGGAGGTACCAAATGGTTGTGTCTTATGACAGAAGGATTTTTAATGTTTTAGAAAGTTTGGCCAGGCAGTGGTGGTACACACCTTTAATCCCAGCACTTGGGAGGCAGAGGCAGGCAGATTTCTGAGTTTGCGGCCAGCCTGGTCTACAGAGTGAGTTCCAGTACACCCAGGGCTACACAGAGAAACCCTGTCTCAAAAACAAACAAACAAACAAACAAACAAACAACAAAAAAAACCAAAAATCAAAAAAGAAAGAAAGAAAGAAAGAAAGAAAGAAAGAAAGAAAGAAAGAAAAACGTTTGACTTTTTTCTAATCAGTGAAATAATTAGGTACTGTAAGAATACATTCTTGCTGAGATGGCAAAGGAACCTATAAAGTCAAATTAGGGAAACATAATGCCTTTCCAAGAAGTTCAGGAACACCCCAACTATATCCTGGGCATTATGTCAGAGTGGACTTTCTCATTCTTAGTGGATATACATGATCTTAACTAGCTCTACTTCATTTCTTATGTGCCAAAACAATAACTGTGGTTAATTTTAAAATAAATATTGATAACTTATAAATCTGACCAATCCTGCAAATTTATCAGTTTCAATTATGTGCCAACCTCAACTAACTTACTATGCCTTATCCAACTGAGTGCTCATCAGATGTTAGCACATTCATTACAATGAGTCTCACTGCTTCTCTTGCATGGACTGGCCATTCTTGAGGTACCGTTATATCACAATCTTTCTATTATTAGGCTTTGAAATTCTACCATTATGACTAGAATATTGGTAGTTGATTAAATGGGTCCTTTAAAACTACACTGACACCATCCCATTATCCACTTAAACCTGGATAAAACTCAGTAGTAAATCATTATTAGAATAATGATAGACATATCTCACACCTTGCAATACTCTTAAATGGTCAGGTAAGTGGCCAATCAAAGAAGGAAACTCACATTCAAGAACATTCAAATTCAAGTGGAAGCAATGAAATGGATTCCTAGACTGTGATAGCTCCCAATGACAAGGTATTCTATCAATTTCCTAAAGAGCTAGATAAAAATACATCTTTTATAAGTATGTATTCAATGATAGTTGGCACTTGTCTGCTATTTTAGGTGAAAATTAGTAACCTGAAAGTCATGATATCATGCATGACTTTTATGGAATTTCCTCATGTTTCTTTCAATTAAAAAGGATTTAAACAAAAGGATTCTGTATGTTGTAATTTAAGGATAAAATCCTTATCTCTTCCCATTCGAGCTCCTGAATAATTGACACAAAGACCTATTAAGTTTGCTACTAAGCTGTGAATATAAGCCTAGGCTGGGCAGGTTCTGAGCTATTCTAACTCTCTAATGCTGTTGGTAGAAGACAAATGCCTATTATTTGCCTATCTAGTCTTGCCTTGGCTCACTCTGGTGTGTCCCCATTTCTGCCCTCTCCTTATGACTTTGTGACAAATTTTCCCCATTTTCCTTCTAATTCTCTCTCTCTCTCTCTGGGACCCTGGCTGGGATTAGAAGTTCAGCCTTCCTATTTTCTCTGCTCAGGTAAATGGCTGATAAGCTCTTCATTGATCAATCAGAAGATGATGGAGAAGAATATTTTCAAGATATTGAGATGGGTGATATTTCATAAAAATAACAATACTAAAGTTGGGCCTATACTCAACTCCCTGCCTGTATAGAAATCAGCATTTAAATAATACAAGGGTAATCTCTACATAGTGTACCAAAACATCACTCCAACAGGTTCTAAGTGTGTTTTGAATATTATTTCATCTGAACACTATGTGAGGGGCTGGCTCATATCATGTCTAGTTGGTACATTGCTATCCTTGATCTAAATAGAACACAAGAAACTCTATGTATCTCTTTTCAAAATTATCTGAATAGTCATATAAAAAATCTAGAAAAAGTCACAATGTTGTCTAAAGCTGGAGAAATGATTTGAATTACTGTATACATGTGGATATTTTCTTCCCTGCAAAGAACAGATAACACCGCTAAAAGAGGATGAAAAGATTAGAAAGGCTGACTGGTAACTGAAAGGAAAATAAATACGTAACACCCCTTTTAAAAAAAATAGTCATCTCAGGAACTTTTTGAGATGGTTACACGGGTGAAAGAAGCTTTCTCTTTTGTTTTTCTCTTCAAAACCTTCCAACTTGAGTGTCACCTTTGTTTAAGAAGAGGAGGATGGCACATTGTAATAATCTAGCAGAGGCTTTCTACTGCCTCTTACAGCCTAGTCCTTCAGTTAGAAAAAAAAAAAAAAAAAAGGTCTACATATCACGTTTGTAAGAGGTGGCTACAGACAAACTGTGTGAAGCTTCTGTTAATATGGTGCTTGCAACAGGGCTTGGTGACCTGGGCTAGCTACTCAAGTAACTGAGGCAGCAGGATTTTAAACTGAAGGCCTGTCCATGCTATAGAACGAGTAGTATCATCTGTTAAATGTCATTGTTTAGCATTGTTCAAATCTCACTCCTGAAACTGGATTTCCTCTTTATAATGAAAATACATTGAGCAACAACGAAAGTTTAGTGCCGCTGAGTCAGATCTTAAAGATACGCATTTGATGAATTTTACTCTTAAAGGTAACAGTATCATCTCCTTTTGTTGTATTCACTGAAATTGAGGTCATCCAGACAGCTCCATTCTACTGTGCTCGGTCCTCCCAGGAGGCTGAATTAATAGCCCTGGCTCAAACCTGTATTGGTGCAACAGATAAAAGATGAAAGAGTAGGTAGGTATTCTGTAAGAATTGCTCATGATTTTGATATATTATGAAAACTGAAAGGAGTTAAGACTCCTTCATACTTTTTCATTACCAGCAGAAAAAATCAATAGTTAGAAGCTATTAAACACTCAGTTTATGAAGATAGAAGTAATCTTTGAGGTAAAAGTAAATGGAAATGAACAGGGAGATGGAGGGATGGAAACAGTGCTGAGGGTGACAATTAGGAAGTATGCCTGGAAATGTCACACGGGAACCATTTGCTTGAAAGGTAATTACAAAACTAAAAATTTAAAAAGAACATGTGTAGACCAAAATTCAAGGTCAATGCCTTGTGATATTATACAAAATTAATGCGTTGTTTCCAAATTAATATGTAAAAATACCAAACCTTAAGGAAGGTAATAGATCCAGTTTAAGCAGGCTGTTTGACTAACACTGATAAGTTCAACTTCTATAGATGAAATTTCCCACCACAAAGATCCGTTTTTTCATACAGCTAGGTTTTGGATGCCAGTATCTTGAGTCAGGTCAAATTATTTTCATTGCTGCTCAGTGTATGGAACTGAGGAATTGTTTTGCATTAGGGGTTGTGAAAAACAAATGTAAGTCAGGGAAATGTGTAAGGGTGAGACTCTTCTGCAAGATTTCAAATAGGCTTTGCATAAATAAGGCCCAAGGAATATCTTAGCAACCCGAGGCTCTACTTGCTTTAGGCTATACACACACTCTCTTCTACTACTACGCTTGACACCCTGAGACTCTTACAATGCACGTACGCTTCCTGCCAAACAGTACACCTAACAACCTTTTGGAGGCCCGGAACCCTATCAGCTTCTGACTACCTATGTACCTGTTTGAAACCATGGAAATAAGTGGCTACCTCTCAGAAATCACCTTGATAATGACCTTTTAGTGACCTTAAGTCACTGTTCTATTCTCATGACCAAGGCAACTGTAACAAAAGAAAACATTTATTTGGGGGCTTGCTTGCAGTTTCTGAGGGCTAGTCCATTATCATCATGGCAAGGAATATGGCAGCATGCAGACTGACAAGGTGCTGGAGAAATAGCTAAGCGCTTTATATCCTGATCCAAAAGAGCAGGAAGAGAGAAAGAGAGAGGCACTAGGTTTGTATGTGCTTGGCCCAGGTGGGTGGCATTATTAGGAAGTGCGGCCGTATTGGAGTTAGGTGTGTCACTTTGGGCATGGGTTTAAGACCTTCATCCTAGCTGCCTGGAAGTCAGTCTTCCACTGGCAACCTTCAGACAAAGATGTAGAACTCTCAGCTCTGCTGGCACCATGCCTGCCTGGATGCTGCCGTACTCCTACCTTGACGATAATGGACTGAGCCTCTGAACCTGTAAGCCAGCCCCAATTAAATGTTGCCCTTTATAAGACTTGCCTTTATCATGATGTCTGTTCACAGCAGTAAAACCCAAACCAGTTTGGTTTGAACTGGTGTTGGGGTACACAAGCCCTAAGGTGGACTGGGACCTTTATGTGAACTTTTAAGCATAATCCCTATTACCATTTTAAGCCTATGTGCAACTGAACATGTGCATGGTTAAACTCAGATGTGCATAGTACATAAATTCATCAAAATTGAGAGCCACTATTTGCAATGAAATCCTTCCTTCTCCTGAGCTCTGTTTTGCCTAGTTTTATGTCAAATTGATACAAGCTGGAGTCAACAAAGGAGAGAGCTTCAATTGAGAAACTATGTCTATTTACGATCAGGCTGTAGGGCATTTACTTAATTAGTGATTGATTGGGGAGGGCCAAGTCCATTGTGGTTGGTGCCAATGCCTTGGCTGGTGGTCCTGGGTTCTATAAGAATGTAGGCTAAGCAAGCGATAAGGAGCAAGCTAGTAAGCAGCACTCCTCCACGACCTTTGCATCAGTTCCTGCCTCCAGGTTTCCACTCTGTTTGAGTTCCTGCCCTGACTTCCTTTAATGATGAACCGTGATATGGAAATCTAAACTGATTAAAGCATTTCCTCCTCAGTTCATTTGGTCCTGATGTTTCATCACAGCAATAGGAACTCTAACTAAGCCAAGCCCCCTAAGGCTCTCTTTTAAGGAAGTCCAACAGTAGTTGGGGTACTAAGGTAGTCTCACTCAGATGAACTGCTGCTGTTCTTAATAGTGTATTCTCACTTCTGCTTGGGTTTGGACAAAGTTTCTTTGAAATTTGCAAACCTGTGTGAACTTATTTCAGGTCCTTCTGTAAGTTGTCAGAAAGCTGGAAACTTTCTGTTTCTAGCTCATGAACACTGATATCACAAATGTGTGTGTGTGTGTGTGTGTATGTGTATATGTGTGTGTGCATATATTAGTTATCATTGGTAAAATATGCAGCCAAATATTTAACTCCTGATTCTGTGCTAGAGTTGACTCAATTCCTAAGGGTTGAAAGTGGTCTTCTAGGGTAAAAGAAAAGTTACAGGGAAAAACTAGTAACATTTGGCCCTCTTAAATGTATCACCTTCATAGCAGTTAGCCTGAAGCTATGATTAATATTCCAGAACTCAAAAGGCCAAGGAGTAGAGATGTTTTAACTCTAAAATGGGCAACACATAAACATTTCATCTGCCTTATGTTACATAACCCAAAAATCTAGATAGAGATAGCTAGTGGGCAGCAGGGGCAGATCCTCCTTTCCTAGTGTGGAACCAATATTTCATGATCTCATGGTTACACAAGGCCCACTGCATCTTCTTCATCTAAGTCTTTTTTTTTTTAAATGAATTCTTTTTTTTTACGATATACTTATTTATTCTATGTATTAATTACTCAAAATCTAAGAGTAATTAATCTACACATAACTTCTGAGATCTTTTTCTAAGAATGATGAAAGGGAATGGGTGGCCTCAAAGACATGCACTTGACTTTCTTTCACTGTTGCAAAGCCTATTTAGATATAAATATCCCATAAACTTAAGATTTTTAACCCTAGTATGGTCTTCCACTAGTGTCTCTACTCTTTATGTTGTGGTAATAAACACTCTACATTTATACAATAGAAAGATCAGTATTAGATGCTCACATAAAAAGATTTAGTAGAGGAGCTGGAGAGATGGCTCAGAGGTTAAGAGCACTGACTGCTCTTCCAGAGGTCCTGTGTTCAATTCCCAGCAACCATCTGTAATGGGATCTGATGCCCTCTTCTGGTGTGTCTGAAGAGAGTGACAGTGTACTCATATACATAAGATAAATAAATAATTTTTTTAAAGTATAAGCAAAACAAAAGACCAAAGGAAAACCTTTAGATTTGAAAGTGACAATTCAATCTGAAGTAGAGACAGATTTGTGCTCTTTACAATCTGTCAGGTAGAAGCCCTTAAAGAGGAAACACAAAAATACCTTAAAGAATTTATTTATTTTATGTATATGAGTGCAATGTACCTGTTTTCTGACACACCAGAAGAGGGCATCAGATCCCATTACAGATGGTTGTGAGTTACCATGTGGTTGCTGGGAATTGAACTCAGGACCTCTGGGAGAGCAGTCAGTGCTCATAATCTCTGAGCTATCTCTCCAGCTCCTCTACTAAGTCTTTTTATGTGAGCATCTAATACTGATTTTTCTATTGTATAAATGTAGAGTGTTTATTACCACAACATCAAGAGTAGAGACACTAATGGAAGACCATACTAGGGTTAAAAATCTTAAGTTTGTGGGATATTTATATCTAAATAGGCTTTGCAGCAGTGAAAGAAAGTCAAGTGCATGTCCTTGAGGCTACTCATTCCCTCTCACCATTCTTAGAAAAAGATCTCAGAAGTTATGTGTAGATTATGTATAAGTTATGTGTAAATGGACTGAACCTCTTAGGTTTTGAGGGTTAATAGTCACATTCTCACTTGTAGATTGAAATATGATTTCATTTTGTAAACATTAGCATTAAGGTTGTCTTACATTTTATACTTGTTTGTTGAGAAATGTGGTTTGAATTTATTTAGTACAGATCAGTTTATAATTTAGTGTCCATATTAATGTGGTATATTAAGTTATAAATAATTGCAAAAGTTGTTTGAAGTAAAAGGAATAAACTACTGTTAATCTATTGTATTTTACCCTTAAACTATGTGTGGTGGTTTGAATAGGTTTGGCCTCCATAGACTCATGTGTTTTGAATGCTTGGTCCACAAGGAATGATACTATTGAAAGGTATGACCTTGTTGGAGTTATGTGTGGCCTTGTTGGAGGAAGTGTGTCATTGTGAGGGTGGGTTTTGAGATCTCCTATGCTCAAGCTCCACCGAGTATGGAATTCCAGTCTCCTCCTGGCTGCCTACAGTAGATAGTCTACTTGGCTGCCTTAGGATCAAGACACAGAACTTTCAGCTCCTTCTCCAGGACTAAGTCTGCCTGCAGGCGGCCATGCTTCCTGTCATAATGATAATGGACTGAACCTCTGAAGCTCTAAGCCAGCACCAAATAGATGCTTAATTTTATAAGAGTTACATTGGTCAGGGTGTCTCTTCACAGTAATAAAATCCTAACTATGATATTATGTTTACAGGAAAATTTATATTTTTTCATGCTTTATTAACATCAAAATATAAAAACAAATGTGAAAATCAATATCTTGAATCACTTTATAGCAATACCTGTCTAATCATCTAAAAATACTGTATGACACAAATAATATGTACATTAATATACTCTTCACAGGGTGTATATTATTCCAATAACTTAAAAGACTTCTCTAAATTCTTTGCTTTCGTAAGAATGGCTAAGTAAATGGAGCATCCACATGAATCATGTGCAGAAATCTTTTTGGTCAAACAGAGCTTTTATCAGCATAGAGTATAGACTGTTCCAGAAATCATCAATACAATATAAAAAGGGAGAATTGATCTTGTTTCTTGATTGAAATTATTTATCTGTTTGCAGTGTGTTGCTGTCCCAACAATGACTCAAAGTTTTGAAGCATCACTGAGAATTTATGTGGAGTGCAGTAGGGATCAAAGTGCTTGAATAGTTATTACCTTACACATTTGCAATTTGACTGCTTCTGGCATCTGACTTTAGAGTTGTGATTATGAAATTATTAACCACTTTAACACTATCAAGGTCTCTGAGGACAAGTTTAAGTCTTGTATCTTGAGGGCATACTGCTGATGAAAATTATTCACTTCTGTGAAAATAGGTCACACCACTTTCAGTATTAGACATTGAAATAATCAATGCTACTCTCAGGGCTTCCTAAATATGGCTCAATTCACTGCACACATGCCCATCTATCCCACTTACGAGTCCTGAAAACAAAATTTTAAATATGATTTAGATTTTTCAAGAGTAGAAATATGTGGTGGAAAAATCCTGCTTAGTTTCCGTTCAAGGTCACACAACATTTTAGTTTCTGCGTTAGAAACAGAAACTGTTTCCTAACATCCATCTCAAGCTGCTGGAAGATATATCTCTAGAAATTGCATCTGGGAAATTTCAATCAAGACAGATATATTTAAGCCCTTGAAAAGCTTTGCTTGCTCTGTAATTCCATATCGCAAGCTGGTTATTATATAGTAATTCACAGCAGGGTTTTGGATTGTCTGTGCTGGCACAGCATTTACCATCCCATTAGAACAAACAAGGCACACACTCAAATAAGTTAATAGTTTTACATTGAGTCATCTGGGTAACCAGCATGACCTTCTTCCAAAAAGACAAAATTATTTCTTACCTAGCAACATTAGGAACAGTAATTTTATTTAGTTTTAGGGTTTTAATGACCGTCAGGCTGTGTATCACATCCCTACCCTCAAGATGTGAGGAGAAACCTTATGTGATGGCGCATGCCTTTAATCTCAGCACTTGGGAGGCAGAGGCAGGCGGATCTCTTGAGTTTGAGGTCATCTTGGTTTACGAGTGAGTTCCAGGACAGCCAGGGCTACACAGAGAAACCTTATCTTGAAAAAACAAAAACAAAAAACAAAAACAAAAACAAAAACAAAAAAAACAAAAAAAAACAACAAAAATATTTCACATTTTAACTTCTTACAAGCTGTTTGATTTTGCCTAATTACCTACTTTATCTCTGCCCCATTTGTCTATAGCATGAAGAAGAAAGTGGCTCATAACCTACTTCTAAATCTTTTGGACGAGTGCAGTGTGTTCAGAGTCCGGAACATTTGGAATTTTAGTAAATGGCTACAAACTTTTCAAGTTTTATAATAAATTATTATAGTAGTTGGAGAGAGAAGGAGAGCATTAGTCATTTCAGGTTGAGATTTCTCTCATGTGGGAAAAAAAGATGAAACCAAGTGGGGCTTCCAAAACTTTGGGATGGAGATTGTAGATCTGAGATAATATGAACGTCACAGAATAACTTAAATGAGAAATGGAAGACTCTTAGAAGAGTAACTGGGTCTTATATGTTATCCATTATTACTATAACGTTGTACATCTCATACTTTTAAAGATGTTAGTTATTCTTTGTTTTAACCATTTTTTATTTACAAGGACATAATGTAGAATCAATTAACTGATACATCAAATATGTCTTAGATGAATTTGCGCGGTTTACTCAAAAAATTTGTGTCCTAAGGAAAAGACTAAGTGTCAAAAAGTATCTTATTTTTCTTTCCAAAGAAAGAACGCACAGATATAGCAAATTGGATTATGTGTCTTGATTATTTTGCTTAAATAGTATTATCTACAGGTTTGTTCCTTTCTGTGAAGTACAAAAATGATTTGGGAGTATTGAAAATTAAAATATCACTACAAGTTCTTTTTTTGTTGTTTGTTTTGTTTTTTTGAGACAGTGTTGTCTGAATAATAACCCTAGTTGCCCTAGAACACACGTCACAGACCATCCTGGGTTTGGCTTCAAGCTTACAGGGATCTGTCTGCCTCTGCCTTAGAAGTAGATAACTTTTTGTTTTTAAATCAAAGATCACCAGCATCTATCTATCCCTGGGTTCTGAGCCCAGCACAGAAAAAAGAAAGAACAAAGGGAAGGAGTAGGAAAGGGACCCTTTTGGAAGGCACCCAACAGTATAGTATGTTTTCTTTTTCTTTGTTTCCTTCATTTACACACACACACACACACACACACACACACACACACACACACACACACATGCATCCTTTTGTTGGCCTCAAATTCCTAAGTCCTGCTCCACAAGATAAAACCTATACCTAGCATGATTACTAGACCAAGAATTTATAGCTGGACAGGATATAGTCCCTAGGGAGAACATACTACTATTCTTCTGTTAAATGGACACAATACTGAACTGACTCCTAGTGACTTATCATTATAAAGATATATCAATGCATCTTTCAGCTCTCATCAAAGAATGCTTTCTGCTTTCAGTGGATGGTGATTTAATGCAGGGACAAACTGTTGGTCAAAATGTGGAGAATAAGAAGTTATATAATGCTAAGCCCTAAATGGAATAAACATAATACACTGCATCTTCCCTAAGGCTCAGGGTTCATTGCTGGTTATTGTGGTGGGAGTGAAAAGAGTGTAAGGGTCAGAGCTGATGGATGACTACAAGGAAACATTGTCCTCTGGACACAGTCACACAGCTGCACATAGGAACATACAGCAGCCAGCACGCATATGACCTGTGAAATCCAAGCTAGAAGAAGTTCCAGCATGGGGATGGCAGATGCACATGAAATCCCAATGCTAGCCTTGGAGCTATTGCCTGGATTTAACTGCTGCAAGGAGAGACCATTTAGAGTGTTGCCCTGAGTGAGGCAGGTACATTCCAGTGGAAGACCATCCAGTGAAGGACATTTGGGAGATACAGATCTGGTTTGAAGGGTTATAACCAAAAACAAACACAAGAACACAAATTTGGCTGGGAAGGGAAGGGCAGTGGCTATGGAAGAGTTGGGAGCTGGGTGGCGATGACCAAAACATGCATAAAACCTGGCAAGAGTTGGTGGGTGGGTGAGGGAGCACCCTCACCGAAGCAGGGGGACGGGGGATGGGATAGGGGGTTTGCGGAGGGGAAACCAGGAAAGGAGTAACATTTGAAATGTAAATAAATAAAATAACCAATAAAATAAAAACCTTAAACAATTGATACTTTTTTAAGCAGACAGATTAAATATGTATACATTATATTTAAAAGGAATCCAACAATATATGCATTTCCTAAATTGTACTGAAGGGTATAATTTCTTGGTCATAATATACATTGCTATGTTAACATACACTTAGGGTTTCTAAAATGAGACAAAGACATAAAACTTGCTTTCTATCAAGTCCCAGCATGATACTGCTTAAATTGTGCCTGGATGTTTACAGTTCCGTCTTCCTAATTCTCTTTGTGGTGGTTTCACTGGATGGCTACATATTAAAATTCACAATTTTTGGCTTGTAATGTATTAATGCATCTTCTCAAGCTGAGCATTCATTGCAAAAGCAAGACCAACAGAGAGATAAATGGCCATCGTATCCCTGTTTTATCTTTCACTGTAAAGGGAGAGTAACCTCTTAATAATACAGGAGCCCCTTCAAAATTTTGTTCCTTCTATTACTCGAACTCCATCCCTTGTTGCCTTTGTATCAATAACCTCTGTTATATTAAAATTTATTTGACATGAACCTCTGATGTACTCTCATGTACTTGGCAGAAACTTTCCATTCCTTCTCTATCTCTTCTTGCTATATTGTCAACCTTGTTCAAAGCTCAAAGGATCCTCTTATGTAGTAGGACCCCAAGTGCTGGAGCTGCAGATACATGCTGTGCTGACATGCTATAGAACCTGGTGCTTAAAAAAGCAAAGACAAATTTCCTTTTACAATTCTTCTTGGAAATCTCTTTAAATTTGAGGTATGGGCTCTCCCATCAAAATCATCATAAGAATCTAAAATCGCTGGCCTTCTAAGAAATGTTATTTCTTTGTTTCAAATATTTTAACTATGTCATGTGTAACTGTGGGATTAAGGGGATGCTTGCATGCTGCAGCATGCATAAAAAGGTCGGAGGACACATTTTAGGAATCTATTCCTTCCTTCTACCGTGTAGGTCCTAGGGAATCTAATTCAGGTTGTTACACTTGGTAGCAAGTGCTTTGACCTGCTGAGCCATCTCAGCAGCCTGTAGAAGTGATGTTGTCTGTCAGTTGCAGAAATAACATCTTGGAAGTAATATAATAGTTACGAGTTCAGTTTGATATGCAAATGTAATATGTAAGGTTCCGTATGTGGAATGAATCACTTATTCCTTAATAGTGCACTCTAGCAACTTAAAACAAAACAAACAAACAAACAAACAAAATGACTTTCCATTATGCCACTGGTATTTGTCAGCTATGTCTTGTAAAAGCATTACCATGAATAATAAGACTGAGTAAAATGTCTCTGATTCTTAGGTCTAAGAGGAGAATTAAATCTCCTTGTAAAAGTGTAGTCTATCAAACCATGTTAGCAATAGATTAGTAAAAACACGGAAGGCATCCTTAAAAGTCTACAGTGCTAAATGAAACAAGCTGAACTCAGAAATACAAATTATTGTGCTTTTTCTCACATGTGGAATCTAGAATACACACACACACACACACACACACACACACACACACACACACAAGGAAGAGAGGTGGAGACTATTTAGAAGGAGAAACAATACTAACGGAGGAGATGGGGAAATACAGGGTGACTATGAGCAAAGCAGAGGCTATACATATTTGAAATGTTATAAAAACCTTTAAAACTTAATCTCAAGGAAGGCAGTGCTTTAAAAAGTCAACCAAAACATCAATCATTTAAAATAATAGCAATAGTGTCTCTCCCAATAGCTACCATTGAATATGCCCCACTCATATGCTGTTGATTCTGTTAAACTAATTCTTTTCCTCGTTCTGATTTTCTGTAATCTGCTTCTGAGCCAAAATGGTTCTTGGACATCATCATTAAGTCCTCTGACACAATGTGAAAGTTGCTTGAGAAATGTCTGCTTAAACTCCAAAGTCGGCAACTATGAAACTCTTTTTAGAATGACTGTCTGCTACAGTCTTTTCAATGATTCTGAGACAGACTCTGTTTTATTCCTCCACATGTATTTATATAGCACCGATTTTGAGCAATCAAATATTAGACGTTTTGAATCTGGGCAAAATTTCATGTAACATATCAAGCTGGCCTGGAACTTCCTGTGAGGCTAAAGGAACTTAAATTCCTGATGTCCCTACCTCTCCCTCTATGTACTGGCACCACAGGCATGTGCCAATCTTCCTAGTTTATGGGATCCTGGGAATCAAATGCAGAACCTGATGCATGTTAGACAAACATTGCCAACTGAATCACATTCCCAGACCCATTATTATTTTGGTGCATTGTATTTTTAAGTCAAAATTATTAAAAGGAGGAATGTCCACCAGTCAGATAATAAAACCAGATTCCCATTCATTGATGTCACGAATAGAAAATAACTTACTGGCCGCAAGTGAACCAATTTCATGTACACATATTCCCAGGTGATGTCCAGGATATTCTGTGATCTCTCCTATTGTTTAGCAAAGGTGAACACTAGATCTATTTCCATTTTCATCTTCCTTTTGGACTGGGCTATTGTTACATTGTTAAAGCAAATGGCAAAATATTTGGCAAACGATTTTGAAAAGGAAGAAAACATTTTAGAGAATGTAGCAGTTTGACTTCAAAACTTCCTACTAAGTGACAATAATCCAAGAAAGGTGTGCTACTGGTACAGAAATAGTTATAGAGATAAATGGAACTTTGTTAAGTCCAGAAATTGATCCATTTATGTACTTTCCATTTTTAATCAATTTTTCTATTTTTGACACGGTTATTCAGTATGAAGATTGCTATGTTTCAACACATGCTAGTGATTCAGTGGGGCATTAATATATTGCAAGAATAAAACAGAACATAAAACCATCAGTCATGTTTTGTATAAAACACGAAACACTCATAACACTTACAGGTCAGAGATTCAGTCCAGTGTCAGCAAGGTGGGGACGTGGAAGCATCCAGGCAGGCATGGTGCAGACTGAGCTGAGAATTCTATATATTTTTTAAAAGGTGTATCATACTTTTTGATACAATGAAACAAATCTATGCAATTTTGGTACAATCACACAAATTTATGAAGTAATGAAATAAATATTTACACATAGATTTGCCTAACTGGAAAAAGTCCAAATGCTTCTTGCCTGGAGACTGAACAAACTATGGAATGCTGCTTAGCATCAAGAAATAAGAAACCATAGTTATACATGACAGTATTGTAGCTCTGATATATATATATATATATATATATATATATATATAAATGTATATATGATATATATATATATATACACACATGTATATATATCATGCTAAGTGAAGGAATATGAAGTATGACCATGGTCCAGGAAAATAAAAACTATAGATAATAAGAAAATCAGTGGCTGTCTTAGGGGCTGGTATCGATTATAAATGGGTATGGGGAGATTTGGAGAGTGATGGTGAATGAATTATTCTAGAATTTGTCAGAGATCTTCTGGTAGTTTGAAAAAAAATGGCCCAATAGACACATAGGAAGTGGCATTATTGGAGATGTGGCTTTGTTGGGGGAAGTATGTTACTGGGGAAGTATGGCTCTCAGGTTACAGAAGCTCAAGTCAGGCTCAGTGTCCCTCTCTTCTTGCTGTCTGCTGACTCAGATGATTCAGATGTAGAACTCTCAGCTCCTTTTCCAGCACCATGTCTGTGTGGATGCTGCCATGCTTCCTGCCACGATGAAGATGGATTAAACCTCTGAACTGTAAGCCAGCCCCAATTAAATGTTTGCTTTTATAAGAGTTGTTATTGTCATCATGTCTCTTCACAACAGTGGAAATCCAAACTAAGACTGTTTTCTGAAGGATCAGAACTGATAGAATGTATGTATGGAAATATTTCAATGGGAAGATTCATATACATTCAACTCAATGCAGTAATTTTCAATCATCAAAGCCCAACACTATTGTGGATGCCAGCAAGTGCTGGCTGACAGGAGCCTGATCCAGCTGTCTCCTGAGAGGCTCTGACAGTGCCCGACTAAGACAGAAGTAGAAGCTCACAGCCATCCATTGGACTGAGCACAGGGTCCCCAATGAAGGAGCTAAAGAAAGGACCCAAGGAGCTCAAGGGTTTGCAGCCCCTTAGGACAAACTGAACAACAATATGAACTAATTAGTACCCTCAGAACTCCCAGGGACTAAACCACCAACCAAAGAGGACTCATGGTGGGACTCATGGCTCCAGCAGCATATGTATAGTAGAGGATGGCCAAGTTGGTCATCAATGGGAGGAGAGGCCCTTGGCCCTGGGAAAGTTCTATGCCCCAGTGTAGGGGAATGCCAGGGCCAGGAAGTGAGAGAGGGTGGGTTGGTGAGCAGGGGGAAAGGGGGAGGGAACAGCCTTCCCCCCCCCCCCCCGAGGGGAAATTGGGAAAGGAGATAACATTTGAAATGTAAAAAAAAAAGTTATCTAAAAAAAAAAAAAAGATAATGTGAAATGGAAAAAAAAAAATACAGCAATGAGCATAAAGCATCATTGTGAACTGTGTGCTTTCCTCCTATGTATTATCAGGGTCTTTCTCCTCAGGCTGCCTGGCTCGGGCACCAAGCAGAGACTCCAGGCACTCCTCCAGCACAGGTTTAAGGCATGCTAATGATTCTAAATCCCCACTTTGTTTCAGAATCACCTGGAAAGCTGTCTAAAAATAGTAGCATAGAAAACCTTGCCCAGCTTCAAGACAGGGAAAGCACAGTCAAAGCAGGGTGTTTTGTTTGTTCCCTAGTTGATCCTAGTGTAGAGCCAAGATTGAAGAAAGAAGAAAAAAACAAAACAGTGCACTGTTTTTTTTTTTTTTTTTTTTTTTTTTTCTGGAGTCATTTTGGAAGCAATCCATCAGTATTGCCAGCCCCCGCGACCACAGCCAGCCATAAGGAATCACATGAATGCTGCCTGGAGAGATGCTTCCTGCGGGCAGTCTGTAAGCCTACCGCTGTAGGCAGTAGCCGGGTTAGAAGGCTGAATCCAAAAGCCACTAGGGAGTTCTTCCATGGAAGGATGTGCTAAGGGGCTCTGTCATCATGCCTCCCTACCTGGAGTTCATGGATACACATTGGTGGGTGGTTAATTTTATTTCTCTTGGAGGTTAGAAGAGGAATTAAGAAACAGTCTGAGCAATTGTACCACACATCCTTAAAGATATGATATATGAATACTTTCTATTGACTCTGCAATCTAGGCGATTATGTCATTAACATATTAATACTTTCTTAACTGAAATAATTAAAACACTATCAAGTATTGAAGATTTATAAGTAAATATAAAGCTGAAAATTATTTCCACCCTACCCATTCCTACCTTCTTGTTGGTTAATATAAAGGATCTAATCATTTCCTGCCACTTCTCTTTTACACACACACACACACACACACACACACACACACACACACTCCAGAAAGCATATATGATATATCATCATCTATACTTTCCTTAATGATTCATTATGATCCATCTGACTGATTCATCTTTATGACTAGTGCATGAGCATCTAAAAGATCCTTCTAATAATTGTATAATAGGATGGTGCCATGGTTCTAATATGCTTGACCCAGGGAGTGGCACTATTTGGAGGTGTGGCCATGTTGGAGTAGGTGTGCCACTGTGGGTGTGGGCTTTTGCACTCTAGTCTTAGCTACCTGGAAGCCAGTATTCTGCTAGGAGCCTTGAGAAGAAGATATAGAGTTCTCAGCTGCTCCCGCACCATGCGTGCCTTGATTATAATGGACTGAACCTGTTAGCCAGCCCCAATTAAGTGTTGTCATTTAAAAGACTTGCCTTGGTCAGGGTGTCTGTTCACAGCAGTAAAACCCTAACAAAGACAGATAGTTATACCAAAATTTAATTATATTTTTCTTTCATATTTGAATTTCTCTACTTTTTGCCACACCAAGTATATCACACCTTGTATTGATATCTGCATATCCTTGGGTAGTGACCTATTGAAATTTTTGTTGGATAAATTCTAAGTAGAATTACTTCGCCAAATTTATGTGTGTGTATGTATATGTTATAACTTACAATTATCATCAAAATATATTATAACTCTTGCAGCAGATTAGATGTGATGTTATTGTTTCCAATTTTGTTCAGCATACACTTGACCTAACTGGCCCATCAGTTATAACTTTCACTGTGATATATATATCACACACACACACATATATATATATATATATATATATATATATATATATATATCACATTTTATTTTCCTTGATTAGTAATGTGAGTTCTAGGACTTTTACACACTTACTGGTGGTTTAGAATTTTCTTTCTGTGTCTTCTCTCTCCCCGCCACGTTTCCACTTTTTCTTGAGAAAAGCCGGCTTGATTAGCTCAGGCTAGTTTGAAGTTGTGATTCTCCTACCATAGTCTTCTGAGTGCTGGGGTTACGGATGAACATTGCCACGATGAGCTTAGATTTTTTTAGGCATTTCTTTTAAATATATCTCTATTTTTCCTTGGGACTATTTTTGTTTTCTCACTGCTCCATGGTTAGACTTTACGATCTCATGATCTGTGCCTTTGTACATTCTGCCTTTTGCAGTTTTTGCCACTGATCTTTGCCTCTGCTTTTACTGCATTTGCAGTTAACTGTGACTGTCAGTTCTTCTGTGACTTTCTCAATTTTTTAAGTTTGACAGTCCTTACTTAAAGATAAGCAATTCTTCACACTGCTAGTAGTCTTTCTATCAGTTTAGATTTTTTTTTTTAATAGGGAATGCTTCACAAATTTGCATGTCATCCTTGCGCAGGGGCCATGCTAATCTTCTCTGTACCATTCCAATTTTAGTATATGTGCTGCCGAAGCGAGCACCAGTTTAGATTTTTATATTTAATGTTTTAGATTGCCACTTACAATTTCATTTTATGTGAGTGTGTTGATGGGGTCTCTGGTTTCTTCTATAAATATGAATGATTATCTCATCATAAATTATTAACACATGCTTGACTCTTTGTTCAATTCATATTATTTATAATTACTAAAGGATTTTCTGCTGTTTGGGATCTTTTGGTCTTTCCCTCTACTTAAAAACTTTCAATTAATTTGATTTCATGCTGATATCTTCACTTTCCAGATCTCATGACTCTAAGCTGTGCTTTAGTCCTGAAGTATAGTAACTGTTAATTTTTTACTTAGATTTTAATTATAGCTTAAGTAATTGTGTAATGTTTAAAGTGTTTACAAGTGTTTCTCATTTTTCTATGCTAAACCATGGTGCAAATATACTATTTCTAAACTTGAGCTATCCTCTTAAAGCCAGCAGAGGGCAGACAAGTAACTGTTTTGCTACGGAGGGATTGAAAATAATTTTTAAATGTATCATTTTACTGATTTATGGCATAAATTTAAAGAATTCAAAATATTTACTCATTTGGGTATTTGTTATTGATCAAAGTTACTCCTACACAACCAAAATTTTCCTAAATGTTTTTATGCCTTCCATGTATTGCTGAATTTAGGGATAAGCCTAGATTTTTTTTTTTTTGAAAGGGGGGATTTTGGGGCATCAATTTAGTTTATGCATATAACAATACAAGTAACATGAAATTGAAATAACATGGCGTATGTTTGATGTGACTACTATTTATTTTTTTCTAAAGATCAAAGCCATGGAAAATTGCAAATCACTGTACAATAATCAGTACATATTGTTTTTTACGGTACATTTCTTAAGATGGACAGTGCTCTAATATGAGACATACAAAAAAATCTTCTGTGAACCACCACAATGAATACTTGTTAAGTACCTGCTCATTTGCGTACCCTGCAGGAAACTTGAACACACTGTGTACCAGACAAGTGAAGACAGGGTTAATTGAATGAAAATTTATAAATGGGCTGTTGTTTTTATTGGTGGCCTGCTGCTTTTTTGCTATTTATAAATATTAGAATGGTGGAGACTGGATGAAGTAGGAAACGCTCCACTGAACCTCTCAGGGACAGTATATTCAATCAGGCAAAGGTTATAAAAGCCCTGTGGGTCATTTGTCTGTTATGTGACAGCACAGATAGAGCTGATCTTGTTTTGTCAATGGTTTTTTTTTAAGTCAGGAAGCCTAGTGTTAAGTTAATGCTCTATCAGGCAGTTTGTTTGTTTGTTTCTTTTTTTTTTTGTTTTTTGTTTGTTTTGGTTGTTTCCATTTCCTAGCTATTGTGAATAGAATAGTGAATGTGACTGAGCAAGTGTCAGTGAAGTAAGATGTACAGTCTTTGAACAAATGACAAGGAGTAATGTAGTTGGATCCTATGCTAGATTTATTTTAGCTTTTTTGAGAATAATCTGCACTGGTTCTCACTGTCACTAGACCAGTTCTATCAGGCAGTTTCATTACTCTGAGTTTGCTGTATCCATTTCATTTTTGTCCCATTTAGTTTCATTTAGTTCTGTTTGCTGTCAAGATATAGTATCTGCTGTATAAGTGTATCTACGGATTTTAATGTCTAGAGGCATGATGTGTTAATATACCTTAAAAAATAACAATATAAATAAAATTAAATAGGGACAGCAAAGTATTTACAGTGGCTTAGAAATTTACTCTGAATCTAAAATTTCTTAAACAAATGCATTTTGTAGTTTAGAAAAACTTTAAAATTTAAATGCCCAGATAATATACTCTAAAAATTACTACTGTTGAGATTTCCAAGTTTCCACTAAAAATATTTCACATAATATGAACATTTTTGTTTTGTACTTTGCTAATGGAAATAAATTTAACTGCAGTACTTTCAAATTTCTATTTATGATTGAGAATACAGCTCATTCACTTATCATGTGGAAACTCCAGATTCAATTCTCAGCACGCGCACACACACACACACACACACACACACACACAGACACACACACACAGACAGGCATGTCCATGCACATACACAAATGGAGATATAAATCATGGAAACTTAAATATTCCTATGAAGTATGCTCTTTTGAAAATAGGCTTATGAAGTATAAAGGAAAATATATATCTGTGGACACAGAGCCTGGTGTCTTAAGGTTTCTGTTGTTATGAAGAGACATCCAAACCATAGCAACTCGTATAAAGGAAAACATTTAACTGAGGCTGGCTTCTGTTTCAGAGGTTTAGTCCATTATTACCATAGCAGGAAGCATGGCAGTATACAGGCAGACATGTTGCTGGAGAAGGAGCTGAGAATTGTACATCTTGATCTGCAGGCAGCAGAAGGGGACTGTGTGCTACACTGGGCAGAGCTTGAGTATCTGAAACTTCAGAGCCAACACCAACAGTGACACACTTCCTCCAAGACCATACCCATTTCAACAAGGCCACACCTTCTAAAAATGCCATTCCCCATGAGGTAAGCATTAAGATACATGAGTCTTTGTGGGCCATCTTATTCAAACCACCACACATGGGGACCAGAAGTTAACCTCAGCAATAAGGAAAATGCAAGTTGAGCATAGCAGCCTACTTGTAATCCCAGAGCTCTGGAGGCAGAGATGGGGTTCCTGCAGCAAACTGGTTGGCCAGACTCGCTGAAGTAATGAGCTGTGGACTGAAGTGAGAGACCCTGCTTTAACATATAATGTAGAGAGTAATAGAAAAAAAAATCTAACATCAATGTCTGGCTTCCACACACAACTAAACACACATGTACACAAACACTTACACTGGCAACACACATATGCATAAATACATTTGTAACCTTTGCATACATATTTGATTATCCATGTTTTGTTTTTTTTAGCTGTGAGGAATAATCAAGTAGTTCCTCAAAGTGAATCAAATAAAAATGGGTTTATTTTAGTACAATAACTTATAAATATTTCTACACATCAAATAAACCTCATCAGACATAACAGATATGATCAAAACTGATAAGATATTTTTATAATGTATTATAAACCATAAATCTCAGAGTAAACTTTTCTGATTCATAAGATAAATTCTCCCAATTTGGAATTTAAAAATAAAACATCTACATTTCACAATAAAGGTGCCAAACCAAAGTATTATGCACCAAAACATCTCCAAAATCATCATTAGGTTCATTTTGTGATGGCTGTCTACTGCTGGGTATTGGAGCTGCCCTTAACTGTGGTTTATATACTCAATCAAATCCTACTGGAGAAAATTGAGTTTTTCTTTGTTAGCAGTTCAGTTGTCAGTTGGAGATAACTTAGATGTTAGGGATGAAGGCTTGTGTTCAGTTCCTCTCTCAGCACTAGGACCCCATTTGGCTTGCACCTGTGTAAGCCCAGTGCCTGTTACCACAGTGAGGTCTCTGTAAATTCATATGCCTATCAGTTCTTTCGTTCTTGGTGTCTTCCATTCCCAGTGACTATTACAAACTTTCCACCTGTTCTTTGGCAAAAATTCCCTGAACCTTGGAAGTGAGGGGTAAAGTAAGACATTCCATTTAAGATTGAGTGTTCCAAGATCTTTCATGTTTTACCCTTTGTGTAGAACGTTATGGTCTCTGTATTAGCTACCATCTCCCTCAAGCTTGTTGGATGCTGCCTAAGTGAGACACTGATCTATCTATGAACACTACCGAATGTCATTAGAAGTCATTTTTTTGCTATGTTTCCTTAGCAGAATAGTAATAATTGTTTTTCCCTATAGTTCCATAAACAATCTAGTTTCAGGTTCTTGGACACCTGAACAGTGTTGGAGATGGGTTCCAAGTCATTGGGTGGGCCTTAAATCCAATCAGATAGTGATTGGTTACTTTCACATCTTTCGTGCCACTATTCCATCAAGCTGTCATAAAGACAAGTCACCATGCAGACTGGAGCGTATGTAGCTGGGTACAGTCTTTCATGGTGTTGGTGCTGTTTTTTGTTTTTGTTTTTGCTTTTGTTTTTTTCATTTGTTTGTTTGGTTGGGGTTTTGTTTTGTTTTGTTTTTTTGTTTTGTTTTTTGCTTTTTGTTTTGGTAGCATTGTAGAGTACCTTCCAGCAGCATGAACACTAGTCCACAGGAATGAGAACTGTAGTTAGGCATCAGCTCAACTTTTCTGTGTTCAAAGCTGTATGCAAGTGTTGTCTTCAGTAGTATGGTCTGCTGTCAGTTTGTGGAGTACAAGCAGTAACCTTGGCAATAGCTCTGATTGGGAGTTTCCACAGGGCCTCTTGGGTCAATAACTCAATTAGGCATAAGCCATTTCCAATATTGAATATTTCATTTGGTAGCAAAAGAAGTCTTTTTGGGGCTTTGTTTCCCCTCATTTTTTGGTGATTCTATTTCGATTTTTCTCATTTATGTGTATATTTTAAGAATATTCTATTTACTTGATTTCCATATGACCTCTCAAGTGTCCTTTAATGTTATCTGTCCTTTTCTAGGTTGGGCTTTTGTATTCCCCTCTTCCCTCATCCCCTCTCTAGTCTCCCCCTGTTGGGGAACCTTACTGTTAAGTAGAAGTTTCCCATGACTAGGTGGCTTTCTAAGTTCATTGCAAAATGGAGGGTTCCCTTTCTCTATCGAGTTTCTCGGTCTCTGCCTGTATTTGTCTGAAGAGTGTACCTGAACGCAGCTGGCTGGCCTTGTCTAAAGAAAAAAAAAAAAAAAAAAAAACCAAAACCCCCCAAAACCCCCCAAAAACCTCTGCAAAGCTGCATTACTCAGCACACACATGCTGCTCTGGTTTCCTGCCTGCATGATAATTATGTGTTGTACTATAACCAATCAGCCCTTCTTGCTCACTTGATGCCATGACCAATTAGCCCTTTCGACCCATGCCCTTTAAAAAGCCTTTACATGCACTATCCTCATCAGGTGAGGGGATGACTTCCATTCAGTCCCTACCTTCCTCCTCCATTTTCTTTTAAAGATTATCTGTTTGTTTGTTTATCTATTTAATGTGAGTTCATTGTCTCTTTAGACACACTAGAAGATGGCATTGGATCCCATTACAGATGTCTGTGAGCCAGCATGTGATGGCTGGGAGCTGAACCTAGGACCTCTGGAAGAATAGCCAGTGCTCTTAACTGCTGAGCCCCTTATGCTATCCTCAAAACAGTAAAGTAGGTGTGTCTCAATGTAGCAGTTGCTGGAGGTAATTCTGTTCATACTCACAGCCATCCAGACTCTGCTATCTACCTCTGCTTCCTTTCCTCCCACAAGCTGGTAGCCAACAGCCTCCATAAAGAAAAGGGGGCCAGAAGCCCTCTATGTTTCTCCATAACTCTATTACTTACTACTTTTTCTTCCTTCTCTCCTAGCCCTTTACTTTCTATCTAGCTTGTGTTGGCTATGTGGACTGTAGGGTACTCATTGACAACTCAAAAAAAATAACATCCATGCTAAGAAGATACATACTATATTTGACTTTGGGGTCTGGGTTACCTCACTCAAAATAATTTTGTTTTTTAATAGAGCTTTGAGTTAATAATATTAAATTTCACAGGGATATTGCCATGCCCACTCCAACGAAGTCTTGTGACAAGCCCAAAAGCTTGGCCACAGACCATAGGGGAAAAGCTTCAAAGGAAGACAGTCTCTTAGAATTCATTCATTGGCATTCCCTAACTCAGAGGTAGCCCAGATCTGTCCTTGCGAACTTGAGTGCTAGGTGCCCACCAAGATATGATTTACTATATAGCTCAACTAAATTGGACATTGCTCTCTGACCTTTACCAATCAACGTCTTAGCCAAACCCTGGCTTGGAATTTCGTAAAGAAAGTTACTGGTCCAGACTAATTGCCTCCAGCATTGTTAGGGAGATAGTGAAGTGGGCAGGGCATTGAAGTTTACAGAATGGGAGACTTATCCCAGGGCAAGGTCAAGTAGAATCCTCCTTTTCAGTTACGTAGGACAGTTGAGCCACTCCTAGGAATTAGCAAGAATAGGACTCCCAGGAACGTATCTCTACTAGCCCAGAAGATTAGCATAGTGGGTGTTTTACTAAGGATGGGCACGACGTTGAGTCAAGTGTGTGTGTGTGTGTGTGTGTGTGTGTGTGTGTGTGTGTGTGTGTGTATGTGTGAGAGAGAGACAGAGAGAGAGACAGAGAGAGAGAGAGAGAGAGAGAGCGAGCAGCAGAGAGCATTCGAGCTTCGAGCATCAAGCCTTGAAGCCTCCAGGGCCCAGAGCACTCGGGCCTGGGGGGGGGGGTGCAGCACCTGTCTAGAAGAGGTGGCTGCTTTAGACTCAGTGTGTTTCAGGTGGCCTCAGATGTACATCGACTGCTGAGCTGCCAGATTTTTCATTTCTCTTTTACAATGACTGTAAAAGTCTGATGCCATTTTTGAGAAATACACTCAGATTCAGCACTTCCCTGTGTTGTCTCTGTTTGTCATCTGCCGAATTTTTTGCCCACCTGACCAGAACTCTACTTATCCCATGGAACAAGGGATTCCCATAGCAAACCCAGTCCATTGCAGGATATACCAAAATATTAAGTCTAATAATAGAATCTCTATCAGCAGATGTATAAGTAGTTGGCTTTTCTGTAAATTATTTCCACTATCTTCCAAAACTTCTACAATGTCAGTAGATTTTAATTTTATGTAATGCCCTATAGTTTTCTTTCTACAATAAAGATTAAGTAGAAATATCCCTTATACATGGCATATTAGAAAAAAACATGTTTGAAATGACACAATGATTAATCATCTCTAACATTGTCATGTTTATTCTCAAGCAATTTTTATGCTAATCTGTTCAAGAAGATAGCACTTGTCTCTGGGGAATATTCTAGAGAAGATGAGAGAACTATTTGTTTGGTTAGTTTGGAAATTCACCTTTCTGAGAAGACAAAAATCAAGTAAAGATACTCTGGAACTTCCTGGAATCTTATGAATGTCACTTTGGGCATACTTCACATTTTGTGATTCAACAAAGGCACCATAAGTTCTTATCATTATTGCTTGAACTGACTTCCTTACCTGCTTCTTAAACTTGACACCATGGCAATCTCTTTTCTTCTTCCACCACTTTCTTTTTCCCTAATTAATTTAACTATTATCACCATTGACAGTTGTCTCTCTCTCTGTTCTTTATGTTTTCCTTTCTTCTCTTAACCAGCAAACTTGTATTTAAATCTTGGACCTATAGTTATGAGTGTAGGGACAGGAACTTGTACAGGCAGGCTTGTGATGTGAGTCTTGTAGTGACTATTTAAAGTCAGTCTCCCCTCTGTACTGGCTTAACAGAGAACCTTGGCTGCTTGCTCTGATGGGATCCTGATGGGATCTGGCCTGCACAAGGACTGACTTCATGAAGCATTGGGGACAATTGTGAATATGTGTGTCATAGAGATTCTTGGGCTTTGACCCTATTTTCTTAACCTTGTTTACCACATGCCTAGATGCAAAGAAAACTGCAGAAGAATATTCAGTATATTCTCCAAGGTAGTTTGCTATATCTGTTAGATAATTCTAGCAAGATGATAGAGAAATGAAATGAAGTGAAAATTAGTGAATGAGTTCTATTTTAATATTTTATGTGTGATGACTGAATGCTGCTATAAGCAATTTGGAATGAGTGCTACACATGAAAGAGATCTTGATGCAGTATAATATTCTTTAAAAGTTATATTTGTTAATAGCCACTAATTCACTTAGACAAAAAATAACTTGCTATGCAAACATTCCCTTCAGTCTTAGAAGTATACATGAGAGAAATTTCCTAAATGTGTTATCCTGTTGTGGACATTAGCCAGTATTAGGCTTTTTACCACTAAGGAACACTTCCATTTTGAAGCTCATTCAAAACATGATACCTCTAGGAATTCAGCAACCCTTTACATTCCAACTCTATCTGGTATACCTCTAGGGAAATCTGTTGGGTTGTCTTTCAATTAGTTGAATTCAATTCACTGAAAGCCTTTTAAGAGCACTTCAGTGATCTCACGAATCTACTTTTATAAGACCCTATTTTAGCTGGTGAAAAAAAGTTCCTTCCCCATCTAACAGATAATGCTCAGTCTAACTGTTGATGACAACAGGGATTGTGGAAAATCTAGTCCTACTTCCGAGACTTCAAACATGGCTATATAGGTCATAGATGAGAAAAAAAAGAAAGCCCCTACCAATTTTCCCTTTGCTTCATTGTTTAGTCCAGATGTTCACCTTATAGAGCATGTT
The DNA here is from genome assembly GCA_019843815.1 of Montemys delectorum. Taxonomy (NCBI): domain Eukaryota; kingdom Metazoa; phylum Chordata; class Mammalia; order Rodentia; family Muridae; genus Montemys; species Montemys delectorum. Next base: position 50,071 of record JADRCD010220179.1, read on the forward strand.
AGTTAATTTCTTACTGTTTTTACCAAACACCCTTGGAGCTGGCCTGGCAGAATTGAAGATATTCTAGAGACCATGTCTCTCATTCTATCAGACTTTTGAAATAATGGGGAGCAGATAAATGGAAATTACCATGAGAATCTTAGGTTAGGAGGAGAAAAAGGCCTCCACCAGAAGGAGAACTTGTCTCTTAGAAAGAAATTTCTCACTGCTTGCCAGATCACTTTATGAGCTGAAGCTAAAACTAGTAATGGATCAATGGTGGGCAATACCACACTTTGGTCCTGGCTGCATAGGTGTACATATCCTTGGTCCTTTCTTTCTTTCCTTCTTTTTTTTTTTTTTTTTTTTCTTTTTTGGTTTTTCCAGATAGGGTTTCTCTGTGTAGCCCTGGCTGTCCTGGAACTCACTCTGTAGATCAGGCTGGCCTCAAACTCAGAAACCCACCTGCCTCTGCCTCCCAAGTACTGGGATTAAAGGCGTGCACCACCACTGCCCTGCCTTGGCCCTTTATTTAAATTTTAGATTCATTTATGTACATGAGTGATTTGCCTGCATTTATGTATGTGCACCATGTGCATACCTGGTACTATAAAGGTAGACTTTATCTATTTATCTATTTATGCTCATTTTAAAAAATACTAGTAGTGATGTATTATTTTAAAATATACAGTTAATATGTTTGGAGTTATTTCAAATTTATATTGAGACAAATGTATGTATTTTCAGTATTGCTGTAGACAAGCATCTACATAAGACTGTTCAATTGATTGCTATTTTATATCAAACAATTTTTATAGTACTCATTTTTATTGTTACAATATTTTAAAAATCTAAAAGAATATGACAAAATAAAAAAAAAAACCCGAAAGGTATTGCAGGTATTGAAAGGGGGTCTTTGAGAGGAGTTGGGGTACAAATGGGAAACAAGAATGTGATTTAATTTTATTTACTTAAAATGTGTTTTTAAATGTTAACAAATTCAGATAAATTGAAATCATGTACCTTTTCTCATCACAATGCAATAAAACTTAAATCAATAATAAAAAAAAGGACACCAGATCCCTAGAACTGGAGTTCGAATAGTTGCAAGATACCATCCAAGTGGATGCTGACGATTGGAGCAGGGTTCTCTGAAAGAGCAGCAAGTCTTCTTTTTTTTTTTTTTTTTCAGTTTTTTTTTATTAGATATTTTCTTTATTTACATGTAAATTTCTCCTTTCCCAGGTTCCCCTCCAACCAACCAACCAACCAACCAACCAACAAACAAAAACAACAAGAACAAACCCCTGTTGCCTCCCCTCTCCCCATGCCTGCCACCCCACCCTCTCCCACTTATTGGTCCTGGCATTCCCCTACACTGGGGCACAAAACCTTCACAAGGCCGAGGTCCTCTCCTCCTATTGATGATCGAATTTGTAATCCTCTACTATACACATGCTGCCAGAACATTCAGTCCCACCATGTATAGTCCTTGGTTGGCGGTTGGGTCCCTGGGAGCTCTGAGGGTACTAATTAGTTCATATTGTTGTTCATCCTAAGGGGCTGCAAACCCTTCATAACTCCCTTAAAGAAATACAGGAGAACACAGGTAAAGAGGTACAAGCCCTTAAAGAGGAAACAAAAAAATCCCATAAAGAATTACAGGAGATCACAAGTAAATAAGTAGAAGCACTTAAAGAGCAAACTCAAAAATCCCTTAAGGAATTGCAGGAAAACACAAACAAACAGGTGAAGGAATTGAGTAAAACCATCCAGGACTTAAAAATGGTCCCATGAAAATGCAAGTCTTCTTAATAGCCAAGCCATCTCTGTAGTCTGTAGTGACAATTTTGGAATTTTCGTTTCTTTAAAAAACACAAACATATGATATGAATATGTTTTCCTTTCAATCCCAGGTGTGTACTATGGGGCTGCTTCAGAGCAGCTAACTGTAATTTGCCTTGTTCTCTGGCTGGGGCATGATAGTTTCTGTGGTTGTTTGATGTTTGGAATTCTGAGGACTTTTCAGAGGGCATATAAATGCTAGGGCCCCGAGAGGTGGTGCTAGTTATAAAAACTGAAGATTAAAATTTAAGCTTATGTCTAATGGGTTCAGGAAATGAAGGAATCACTAAGCCAATAGGAAAGTCTTATACATTGCACAATGTGTCTGACATATTTCCAGGCTACTCTTCCAGGCTTTCTTGTTCATTCTTTTACATCAATACATTTCAAAGAAGCACAATTGTGTGGTTATGATCATTAAGATCAATGAACCTTATTTTTAAAAACAACTAATTTTTTATTACTTGATTTTGTATATCTATATGGCATGTTTTGATCAAGTGCACTCCTTGTTTTCCTTCTCCCCATCCACCCTCTGACTGTTCCACATCTCATACTTCCTCCTCTTACCCCCTGTCTCCTTGTGGATGGATGTCCCCATCCCCCAACCCATCTAAACTCCCTGGGGCCTCCAGTCTCTTGAGGGTTAGGTGCATCATCTCTGAATGAACACAGACCCGGAAGTCCTCTACTGTATGTGTGTTGGGGGCATCATATCAGGTGTATGCTGCCTGTTTGGTGGTCTAGTGTTTGAGAGATCTCAGGGGTCCAGATTAATTGAGACTGCTGGTTCTCCTACAGAATCGCCTTCTCCTCAGCTTCTTTCATCCTTCCCTAATTCAATAACAGGGACCAGCTGCTTCTGTACATTAGTTGGGCACAAATACCTACATCTGACTCTTTCAGCTGTTTGTTGGGTCTTTAGGAGGGCGATCATGATAGGCCCCTTTTTATGAGTGCTCCATAGCCTCAGTTAGTAGTGTCAATCCTTGGGACCTCCCTTGAGCTAGATCCCACTTTGGGCCTGTTGCTGGACCTCGTTTTCCTCAGGCTCCACTCCATTTCCATCCCTGTAATTCTTTTAGATGGGAACAATTATGGGTCAGAGTTGTGACTGTGGGATGTCGACCCCATCCCTCACCTGATGTCCTGTCTTCCTGCTGGAGGTGGGCTCTACAAGTTCCCTCTCCCTACTGTTTGACATTTCATCTAAGGTTCCCTTTGAGTCTTGAGAGTCTCTCACCTCCCAGATCTCTGGTGCATTTTGGCATGTGCCCATCTCCTATTTCTGGAGGTTGCCTGTTTCCATTCTTTCTGCTGGCCCTCAGGGCTTCAGTCCTTTTCCCTCACCCAATACCAGATCAGGTTCCCCTATTCCCCCCAACTTCTCCCTCCCTCCCCAGCTCTGTCCCTCCCTACTTGTGATTGCTTTCGTTCTCTCTCCCAAGAGGGACCGAGGAGTCGTCACTTGGGTACTTCAGCTTGTTGACCTTTTTGAGTTCTGTGGACTATATCTTGGGTATTCTGTACCCCCCCTTTTTTTTGGCTGATATCTACTTATTATTGAGTACATACCATGCATGTCCTTTTGGGTCTGAGTTACCTCACTCAGATGACATTTTCTAGTTCCATCCATTTGCCTGCAAATCTCAGGATGTCCTCAGTCTTAATAGCTGAGTAGTAGTAGTCCATTGTGTAAATGAACCAGCAATCCAGGTCGATAGAGTTGGGATATCAAACAGGAATCAGCAGCTGTGGCACTACTTAGCAGAGACAGCCAGGCCTTAGCCAGATTAGCATGAATCAGCAGGAGGCACTTGGATCATCAGGGATGCCAGGAGATGTTCTGGGCTGTGCCTCTCTCAGCACAAACGAAGATTGTGAGACCAAGAAGTTTGCACACCTAGCTCTACAAGAAAGCCCATCCCACAGTCCACTGAGTCCTATGTATACTCCTTCCAAACATCATGTGTCCTTCATGGGGTTTGCCTCACCACGTGGCTTGCCTCAGCATATGAGGCTGTCTCAGCTGAAATCACTTTGCCAATAGGCCCAAATCCTTGGAAGCAGCAAGAAGCCACAGCACACCACTAGAAGTTTTTTGCTGTGTTTCTTTCTATAGAATCCTGACAAATGAAGCTCAACTACATAGTGTGAGGCAGACCAGTAGATGCATGTTGTTAAAGAAGAATCCTCCATCACACGTCCTTCATGTGCTTGCATTAGCAAAACATCCTTTCACTTATGTCTGCTTCAGGAAAAGACTCCTTTGCCTCCTTGCTCCAGCAAGACACCATCCAACACAACTGGCTTTCCACAGAACCCTTAAATTTCCACTTCAGGTTGTGCTCTAGGACCTATGACCTCTCTATAAATAAGTTCAAGATGACACAAGGCACAGGCTTCTCTTAAAGAACTAAAATGTCTATAAATAAAAGAAAGGCATGAATGTTATAAACGAAAGTGGTTTTGTTGACGTGATGAGGGAAGATGAAAAGAAGTTGTTAGATTCTGATTCCTGATGAGTGGAATTACATTGTAGATTTTCAATAGTTTCTGATTTAATGGTTCTGCATAGCACTTGCATTGCTGATTTACTTGGCTGTTTAAAAATATTTTCCCACTAGTTAATATGAAGTTAAATGAAGCAGAGAACTTGTCTACCATGTCCCCAACTGAATTTCAAATGCTTAAAATAAAATCTGGCACCCAGGAGACACTCAACTATTTTTAATGTAAATCAATAACCCTTCATTGCAGAGAACCACACACCACAGGAGTTCAGTTTATGGCTGTTTGTGTGGACCTACTGAGGTTAGAGAATAGAAACAAAGAATATCATATTTTTACACTATATAATTATAAAAGAAAGGACTTAAATTCTGTGTCTGGAGAGATATGTTTTTCTACCAAAAAGTATAAAGCCACAGAAGGATATAAATTATCAAAGCATAATCATATGGCAGGAAGTACATGAGTTTCTTTAGATCATTAAATATGCTCTTTGTGTGATTAATATCATATTTTTTGCTACATCTTTAAAAGTCCGATTTTAGTGTTTATGTTGAGAACATTACTGGTCCTCTTAATAATAGAAAACAGTTTTGGATGGAATCTTATAATCTATCACAAAATCTTATGTTTAATCAGTATATATAAATATTATTTCATGTTTATTCAAACATGTATTGAAGTAGTTGGCATATTTTTGGCAGTTCTGGTCAATTACTTCCTCCTTTGGGAAATGTTCAAGCCAAACTAACAATTTGGCTTGTTTGACAACCTTCATCAATGACTGTCTGATTGTTTTTCATAGTATTAAACAAATGATTTCCTTGCATATGAGCTTAGAGCACCATAATTGCTATTTTGCAATGACTTCAAAGCCATGTATTATTATTCTGAAATAATCCTTCAAGGATAATGTCAATGACCTTAAGTACTTATTTTTGTATTCTATTTTATTTTGGAGAGGTAATAAAAATTCCATTCTGAATGTGAAAATTTTATCTTTTGTTTAAATAATTTGAATATTCAAAGATTCCCATTTTTGAATTTTCTGTTTAAATGTCATGATATATAAGAAAAATAACTTTCTCACTGCTATATTTAAGGTAATATTTTAAAATTTAGAAGTCAGTTGATTGGTTAATTGGCATTTTATCAGTTTCTAAGTGGCCAACTTTATAGTTTTTGCTTTTTTTTGTTTTGCTTTTGCTTGTTTGCTTTCATCAAAAAGCAATTTTCAACAGTGTTTTATCCTATCTTAGCTAATATTTTCTTACATTAATGGCACTCAACTTTTTAGCTTTTAAGAAAGAGTTGTACATACGCTCACTCTGTTATTTCCCATATTATGATACTTACTTAAAGTTTGAAGAAATTTCTATCTTAATGTGTCATACAAAGGAAAATAAAATGAAGGCCACCTGGATGTTTTTGTTTTTTTGAGACAAAGGTTCTCTATAAAGTTTTGACTATTCTGGAACTCACTATGTAGACCAGGCTGGTCTTGAATTTAGATACCTTCCTGCCTTTGCCTCCTGAGTACTGAGATTAAAGATATACACCACCATACCCAGTGTCCAGTTACCAGTTTTAAGACAAACTAATTTAACATACCATATTAGAATCTGTACTGCAGTTTATTTGATAAAGAGATATTAAGGATATAGTGCTATTATCTTAATTAAAACTGTTACTTGTATGTAATAGGAAATGAACTCAAAGCATATAAAAAAGACAACTAATAGATGAATAATCAATAGTATTACAGGGCAGATAGAGTGCACTTTGCTATAGTCAAGATGACAAAAGATGTTATGACTTCTGTTAGACTTGCTCCTTTTTCTGTGTCCCCCCTGTTGTGTTTTGAATAGGGATGCTCTCCATAAGATGCATGTGTTTGAAGGCTTGGCTCATAGGAAGTGGCACTATTAGGAAGTGTAGCCTTGTTGGAGTAGGCATGCCCTTGTTGGAGGAAGTGTGTCACTGTGGCAGCAGCTTTGAAGTCTTATATGCTCAAGCTATGCCCAGTATGGCACACAGTCTTCTTCTGCCACCTGCAGATCAAGGGGTAGAACTCTCAGCTCCTTCTCCAGCACGATGTATGCCTGAATAACCCATGCCTCTCAACGTGATGATGATAATGGACTAAACCTCTGAAACAGTAAGCCAGCCCCAACTAAATGTCTTCTTTTATAAGAGGTGTTCTGATCTTGGTACTTTTCATAGTAATAGAAACCCTAAGATGACACCTCCTAATACCCGCTTTCCTTTTATTATTGAACGCTGGCTTCTTCTGCTTTTCTGTATCTCTGTTTTCTTGCAAGCACTGACTTAACCAACATTGCTCAGTCTATCCTGACTGATTGTTTCTGATTTTCAAATCCAAGTTTTTTTTAAAAGCAACAAATAAAAACAACAACAGCAAAAAAACACAAAAACAAAAACAAAAACAAAAACAAAAAAACCAAGCCAAAACCAAAACACTTTTTTGCAAAGTTAACTTCGATGCTTCTACAATCACCAGTAATGCTACTCACCAACGATGTGATTTTCTTTCCACTTTATATGCATCCCATAGAATAGTGCTTCCATACTCCATTATGGTTGGGTGAGACCATGTAACTTATTCAGATCAATGAGGTGTGAGCACTAGTGAAGTGTATCACTTAACCACCAGCAAGAGACTCTCCAGAGAGTGCTTTGCCTCTGCTGCCACGATCAGTGATGTTACAGCTAATAGCGGCTTCATTAGCTCTGGCTCTGAAGTAAAGAGAAGGCAAATTAAGGTCTACATCCATCCCTCAATAGAGCTAGAAATAAAGCTTTATTGTTAAAGTCACTGGTATTCTGGTACTGGTTATCTTACTGTAGTCAAGCCAGTTTCACCCACTGACATTTGTCCATAGAACTGCATTAGACTCACAGTGTCTTCAGTTAGCTGTGATGGTAATTTAAAACCTCTCTTTTGGCCATTGCTTGTCCCAGTTTGTTACTGACTCACACTACTCTTCTGTCTCCAGAGTGGTACTATTTTGTTCAGTCATGCTGTGTTGCTGTTAGTATCTTCAGGAGACATATACAAGGGATTAAGTGTATTCTAATAAGCATTGACACAGGAGTTAGAAGACACATTTTCTTTGACTCATTTATTGGCCATGGGACCATATGGCAGTTCACAATGTTGATAATTATTACTTTTAAATCTTTTGTTTTCTTACATGCTTTTAGCTATACTTGAATAGAGTTTTGGATAAAAATGATGGTTTATAGCTATTTCAAAACAGAATGGGCCATATCGAAGTGCTAATTTAGCTATGCTGTTCATTGCATGTCAACAGATAACATCTATATTTCTGGTTTTATTGTTGTTTATTCACCAAATGCAGTGAGGAGGTTTGTGAGATATGCTCAGCCTTTGTGTCTGACCCATTCACTAAATTCTATAAGAAATTTGCATGAAAATGTAAGGTCTGTTTGCTGTTGATTTTTAGGCATTCTCTTCGGTTTTGGTATTGAGATATACATACCTGTTACACAGTAATGTGGTATTAGTCAGGGTTCTCTAGAGGAACAGAGCTTATAGACTCTCTCTCTTTCTCCTCTCTCTCTTTCTGTCTCTGTCTCTCTTTATATATACATACACAAAAATACAAACACATATACATATATAGAGATTGATATAGTGTGTGTGTGTGTGTGTGTGTGTGTGTGTAAAGGGAGAGAGAGAGAGAGAGAGAGAGAGAGAGAGAGAGAGAGAGAGAGAGAGAGAGAGAAACGAGA
>JADRCD010220179.1:58282-74392 GCA_019843815.1 Montemys delectorum
AGAGAGAGAGAGAGAGAGAATTTATTACAATGACTTACAGGCTGTGGTTTAGCTAGTCCAACTATGGCTAGTTATGAAGAGAAAGTACAATAATCCAGTAGTTGTTCAGTCCATGGGGCTAAATGTCTCATCTGGTATTGAGTATTTTGTGGAATTCTGAAAAAGTAGGCTTTAATGCTAGTGCAGGAGTGGGCTTGCTAGGAGGCCAAGAGCAAAACCTTCCTTCTTCCATGCCCTTATACAGGCTTCAAACAGAAGTCATTGCTCAGATTAGAGGTAGATTTTCCCAGCTCAGAAGATGTGGATTAAAGATATCTTCCTCCTCAAAGATATGGATTGGAAGTAGATCTTCCTACTTCAAATTACGAAAAAACCTCTCATAGATGTGCTCTCCATTTTTGGAGATTTATTTAATTCCAGTTTCAGTCAAGTTGACAACCAAGAGTATCCATCATATGGTGGTTTGATTTCATCATCCTGGCCCTCCAGTTATTGAACATGCTGCTTATTTCTGGAGCTGTTGTTCAGCACTTGTTCTTGCAGCCTTTTTGGTATAAGTATCTGGCCTGTATTGAATCTGTTTTCTATATTTATTTTATTTATGTGCATGTGTGTGTGTCTGTGATATACGTGAGACACCCATGGAAGCTAGAAGAGGACATTGGATTCCTTGGACCTGGAGTTACAAGTAGTTGTGAGGTGATCAATGTGAATACTGGGAACCAAATAAGTTCTTCAGGTTCTCTGAAGATTAGCAAACATTTTTAACCACTGAGCCATCTCCCCAGCCCCTTAAATGTGTCACTACATAAAATATATAGAATATGACCTCTTAAATTTTAGTAGGGCTCAGAAGAAGCTGAAGGGCTTTAAGAACCATATTATCTGACTGTATTCCAAGAATATTCTATTAATTAGACACAGGGTTAGAAACACTAGCAGTTATTATATTGCTGATCAAAAAATCAGATTTAGAGAATCATTGATCAAGAGCATTCTTCATTTCCTACTCAGACTATATATTAAATAATCCTCATTTCTAAATGATTCAAATCATATGGCCTAGTCACAATCATTTACATCTCAAATGGGGAATATTAATTATATTTACAGTGTAATGTGCATTAAGATTTTATATAAGTTTAAAAATTATTTAAAATAAAAAATTTTAAAAAAGTACTAGAATAATTTATGCTGTTTATATATTTGTTTTTTTCCTTTGGAATAATTTCTGTTGGGGTAACATCATTCATAAAATAATATTCATGCACAGTAAGGTACATGTTTTTAAACTGTATTTGAAATTAATAATTCTTAGGTAAGAGTTTGGATACCATAAAGGACTAAAAAACTTATATTGAATGAAAATTTCAACAGATCTACCTTTGAAAGCATTATAATGTATGTAAACTACCCATACTAGAGTTATTTTTATTTTACAAGAAGCTTAATTATCATATTTCAATGTAGTTCAGTCTTTTTGTTTTTTACATAAGTATTTTGTCACCCAAATACATAAGCATTTAGAGAATGATTTAAATTCCTTTGATACTTGATCCAGTATTCTTTAGTTATACATTAATACATTTTAATTCATAGAGTAATTTTGGCTCATGGAAGAATTTATGAAGTACAGAGTATCTATATTCTCTGAGCTCTGTCATTCAGTTTCTTTTACTATCAACACCCCCATTGGAGTGTTATAGAGCTTCATGACTCTACACCACCAGACCATTATTACATAGGGTTCAGTTAACTTTAGCATACTATTCTTTGTCTTGTACATCCTATGGATTTGAGCTCATGTAATGTAGCCTGTGACCACAACCACACTACAGAGGATAATTCACTGTCCTACAAGCTTCTATGTCCTATGTATGCATCCTTTTTTTCCCTATAACTCCTGAAAACCTCTGATGCTTTATCGTCTGTTATTGCCTTTTCCAGGATTCCATGTAGTTAAGTGTCAGGTTCAAAAGAAGCTGGAATCAAATGACTAGTTGTGGTTCCTATTAGCATACTGAAGTACCTGCTAGTCTCCAGTGTCACTCAGTACACATGGCTTCTCTCAGCTCTTCTCCAACCTACCCCAAACACAAACTTTCCCAGCCCATTGGCTTCCCTTCTCCTACCTGCTCATTCCTATATAACCCTGATATTTCACCCATGAGGCTTCTGGGTCCTCTAAGTCCCTTCTCTTGGCCCCACCCCTCTCTCTTCTCATTCTCTCTCTCTCTCACCCTCCCTCTTCTCATGGCCTAGTTCATTCTGCTGGTCATAGTTAGTCTACTGCATTCATTTCCTGCTTTGGACTTTTCCAGATGCCTCTGTCTATACTTTCTCTCATATCTACCAGAAAAATCTTACCTAACCATACCTTGGAGTGGTCAGGTCATGCCCTCATTCTATTGTTGGATTATAGTCTTTTCAGATTTTCTTTCAGCTTGTGTGCATTCAATAATTTTCTGTATCTTTCCATAGGATCATTTACATGTAGTTACTAGCAATATTCCATTTTCTGGCTATACTACATATTCATCTACTAGAAGGTATGTTGGTTGCTTCCATATTTTGACAACTGTACATAATGCTGTTGTTAATATACACATGTAAATTATCATATGAACACATTTATATTTGAGCAAATACTAAATAGTATGATTGCTAGCTTGGGTGTTAAGAATGTTTATCTGTATGTGAAATTCCCAAATGTCTTCCAATGTGACTATTCCCACCAGAAATAAATGGAAATTATTTGAGTTTCAGAAAATAAAATTAAAGAAAAATCTGGAAGAACAAAAATAAGCAAGAAAGCAAACAAACAACAATAAAGCCCAAGGGAGAAAACAACTTATCCCATTAAATAGTAAAGATAAGACATATATAGAAGAGTTAATATCCATAAGCACCAAGGAAATGAGGATTTAAAAAAATATTACATGCTTTTGAGATAAAAATAAGAAGTTAACAACAAAACTTGACTAAATAAAATATAATAAGATTAAACAAAAAACCCCTCATTATATTGAAGTTGGACAGGGCAAACCAAAAGAAGGAAAATAGCTCCAAGAGCAGTCACGAGGACCAGAGATCTGTTTGTTCACACACTTAGGTGTCCTGTACAAATACTAAACTAAATAATAGGACCTGGTCAGACTGGTGTAGGCCCTGTTCTTACTTCTTCAGTTTCTATGGATCCATATGAGCTTTTCTCAGTCAAGTTAGAGGGCCTTTGTTCTCAGGGTATCTCCCATCCCTTCTGGCTCTTACAGTCTTTCCATTTCCTTTTCCACAGGGTTCCCTGATCTCTGAGGGAATGGAATTGTGTTGTTATATCTTAGATGCTTATACTTTTCTAATGAGTGACAGAAAGTGGATCTGCATAGGAGGGAAGGTGGGGAGGAACTGGGGATGAGTAGAGAAAGGGAAAAGTGTAATCAGGATAAATTGTATGAAAAAACAATCTATTTTTAATAAAATGGAAACATCTTTTTTTTTTTTAAGTTAAAAGACAAAGTTAGGAAAGAAGGATGCAAAATGGTGCTTCAATCCCACAACTCTAGGCTGTCCAGCATGAAGAGGAATACTTCCTATTGGTTGGAGAGAGAAAAATGAAGTCCAGACTTCAGAACTAAAACTCAGTATCAAGTCTGTTACCATGTGAAACTCAGTGTGTGAGTATGCCCCTAAATCATGGCCCAAAACCCACATGCAGAGTTGCCAGAACTGCATTTAAGATAGGGGAATGATTGCTTCTATAACCCACACATGTAAGATAGCACAGAGTTCCATCTCAAAGGAGTCTCTAGAGGCCTACTGTGGTATTCCAGAATCTGGTAGAAGCTAAAATCCTTGACACATGTCAGAACTCACTGACAGGGCCCTTAGACTGCTTCAACAATAGAGAGAGATTTGGGTACCTGACACAATCAATTCCTTCTACAGATTGTGCATAATTGGCTTTGAAGATCAGGGATGACTCAACTTATAGTCAATTTTGCTGACCAAGGGGCTTTCTCTACTGCAAGTTTCTCAAGTTCAAGTGGCACAACTATGTTTAAATCAGACTGAGTTGTAGAACTGCGAAGCACTAAGCATAAATGTGCATCCCAAGTGGCCATGGGTATGTGCCCCATTTTGTACCCTTGAGAGAGAATAGGCCCTTATAACTATTAGAGTTATTAGATTCAGATAAGATCTGACTTAGTACAAATCTGGTGGCCATGCATATGCTTTCACAAACAGTACCATAAATTCTAGAGGATTGTGCAGTATAAGATGATATTTGTTAGCAGTAGAAGAGGATGTTAAGGGCATGACCTTATCCCTGATTAGTGGGGCTGACTGAGAAACACTAATAGCCTTCTTCTACAAACCTGACTGTGGATGGACTCTCTAGAATGGCCCTAGTTGTAGGGAAAGATGTGATTGTAGTTTATAGACTTCTATTCTGGCATGAGTCCATCTTAGCAATAGGAAGCAATGATTATGCAAACCAAACGTCAGTAAATAGACTGTGCATGGTACCGTATATTTTTGTTAATAGATAAAATCCATAGAAATTGCCTTCAACATAATCCAAATATCATAAAACAGGATTCTGTTGGAGCCAAACTGTGAGAATAGAACACAAATAAAATAATTAATGATTTTTTAAAGAAATAAAAGAATTATTGTATCAAATTCCAGAGGACAGTCATGAGGCAGCTCTATTTTGGGGTTTATCTCTGAGAGGCCTACCAAAGATAGTACTTCATAAATTATAAAAGCATGTTCACAAACTGAAAGGAATTTGCTGTTATAGCAGTCATTATAACCTTTTCATTTTTAATTTGTTTTTAAATACTGGAGATGGAACTAAGGACCTCACACATGCGAGGTAAGTACCTCACCACTGTATTCTATCTCCAGTGTCAGTCATCCTTTTTTGTTTGTTTTTTTTTTGAGACAGGGTTTCTCTGTGTTGTGCTGGCTGTCCTGGTACTCACTATGTAGACCAGGCTGGTCTTGAACTCAGAAATGTACCTGCCTCTGCCTCCCAAGTGCTGGGATTAAAGGCATGCACCACTACCGCCTGGCTCAGTCATCCTTTCTAAACAATGAATGTGACATTTTATTATAAACTGTTGCCAAGCTAGAAGAATGAAGATCAGGATGCATTACTTTAACTTGATTTTATTTGTTCTGTAAGTGATAATATAAAACAAAGATGCTAGAATATGGACGAATGTTCCTGCTCTAACATATCATGTTGTTTTAAAAAAACAAAACAAAACAAATTTTGTCCAGGTTGTAGTTCAGTTACAAGAAACCACATACAGGTATGCTTGGTTTTCATTTGTATTCTAGTTCCCTCTCTATGCACTTTGCTATACAGTTATAATTTTCATTTTATATTTTGTCATTTATTTTCATTTTGTAACCTTTCAATTCATATATAACAGTTGGAAGAATGTGATAGTAAGCTCCCTGAACGTATCACCAAGCTTTTCCTATTATCAATATCTCTTCATCAATTTTGCTGCCATAGGTATGATCTCTCTACAAGTTATTAATCAGGAAGCTTAAATAGTTTGCTCTAAGTTTCTTAAAGCTTTACACAATTCCACAAGTGACTTTTATTATATATCTGCTTTAGCTTTAGGCAGCATCGATACCATCATGGACGGATATTACTTATGGACTATAATGACCAACAGAGAAAAGAAGGCAAAGACCTTGAGTTTGTGCAAGACACTAGACTGTTAAAGTCTCATGCTGAGTTGGTTATGGTTTACCACCAAGACAAAAGACCTAAGTAAAGCAAATTATTGGGAGAAAGGTTTACTTTTGTTCAAAATTCCAGAGGTTGAGACCATGGTTTGCCTTCTCCATCTTTTTAGGCCTGAAGTGAGCAGACTGACAATGGAGGTAGGAGACTGGATGAGGTGGCTCACCTTATCATTTTCAGAAAGTAAAAAGACTGTGAGACCAAAGTAGCCCTGGAGAAGACACCCATAAAAAATGCATCTTCTGTAACTTCCTCTAGATTTTACCCAATTCTTAGAACTTCTGCCCCCTCTTAGTCTAGGGTCACCAAGCCTTCAAGATACAAAACTGAAGCTGAGGTTTAATTTTCAAACTATGGCACACAGTATCATAATTTTTAACTGGGACAGAAACCTATGAGAAGAGATAGAAAATCATTCTCATGTTAAAAAGTAGCAAAACTTCAGGAAGAATCACCAATGGTGAGTTGTTTATCCTTTTTAATTGCTTTAATCACTGTAGAAAAGAGAAACAATTTTAAAAGAAAAACAGCAGAGGTCTAAAAAATGATAAACCTAGGGTGTGAGTTAAAAAAATAAACACTTTGTTATCACAGACTTGAAGAGAAGAGCGATTGACTGCTGGGTTCAATTAAGTTTCAGAAAAGAAAATCAAAATTAGTAAATCCTTAACAAGTTACTCTGGAAGAAAATTAATTTTTGATTAAATAGCATGATTGTAGAGTGAGAGATTAATTCATGGTGAGATATTGGATGGCTTCCAAATAGATTACTTACTTCTAAGAATTAAGAAATAACTTAAAATGATATAAATGATATTTTAAAGCAGAATTAAAATAGCAAAAACTGGCTTTAATCAATTATCTCTGCTTATTACTTTAAGTAATATCTTGTGTTTGGTGATAAGTTCGTACCAATGGATTTTAAAAACTTTTATATCAAATATAACAGTTTTCCCCTGCTGTATTTTGAGCATGTATATGCACACACAGAGTCCACATCCAGCAAGAGTTATATGAGTAACAAAAAGGATTCTGGGAAAGATCACCACTCCATAATGAACAATTTAAGATATCCGATACTCTTCCTAGATGTATAATGAAAAAGAGTCTACAGAGCAAACTACTGCCATAAAACTCAAGAGACAAGATGCGTACAAAGAGTCACAGCTCACCAAGCAGAAACCACCATGGGAACTGAGGTAGGAAAACCTTGTCTGGAACTGACAAGTTGCTTGAAGTTCATTGTGATCATAATGGCTAACAGGACAGCCTGGGTTATATGCTGAGAGACCCTGTCTCAAAATTAGAACTGTGCCTGAATTCTCATGGGCATGTTCCCTGGATCCCCATGGGATCCCCGTGAATTCCCATTAGAAATCCATGGCTGAAAATTATTTCCATTCTAGTTTCTTAGAGGCATGTTGTGGAAGTAAAGCTTCATAAACAACTATATTAGAAGCATAATTTTAAAAGTTATGACAAGGCTATATAGGCTTAACATATTTAGAATGCAAAGATAGCCATCTAAAATCCTGGTAGGGACTTTAGTAAAGAATGACTGACTTTATAAAAATAGCACGTGCATTGATGAATGGTAAAGGAAAGGGATGTTTATTCTTTGTGGCAGGGCGGGGGCTTGTTTTAACAAGTCAGAACCCTAGGACATAAAATCCAAAATAAGTACTCAGTCTCTGGGCTGCTGTGTTCATCCTTACTTCTGCCCCCCTTTCCCAGGTAATTGAAAGTACAGCAATAGTAATTGTCTCTCAAGTGATGCCCAATGGTCCTCATTTTTGCATATGGTGTTCACAAAATATATAGCATTTTGGGTGCTCAGAGGTATATGACATTTCTTGCTTGCTGGAGAAGGTCCTGCTTTATAAAAAGCTGGTCACAGCTTTGAAAGGTCACACTAACAGTCTTATCCAGACCCCTAGTAACAAGGAACTGAGGCCATGTGCCAACTACCAGTAATGGATCATTTTATAAGTATAGTTCTCAGTCCAAGTCAGTTCTAATAACTGAAATTTCAGCTCACATGTTAATTACAATCTCATAAGAAAACCTAGTTGGGCAGAATGATGCAACTCTTCAGTCCTGGCCATGGAAATTCTAAAATGATAAATGCTTATTATTGTAAGCCATTTGTTACAGAATGATGGGTGACTAACACAGCAGTGGCAGCCACTTTGAGATATTTTTTCCTATGTACAGATACTGCAGTTTGATCTCAGCCTAGGAGATGACAGTACAGACTGGAGCCAATCTGTCTCTATGAACTCTGTGTATGACATAGAGTAGCAGTGTGCCCTGGGGAAATTTGGTGAGTATATTTGTTTTTTAGTTTCTTCGTTGTTAAAAAAAAATGAGGAAATAGTATGTATATGTCAAGGTTGATGGAATGATTAAGAAAGCAAAACACATAAAACATCTATCAAATAAACACTATAAGTTATTGATAGTATTGTTCTAAGTTATTTTTCTTGTTTTTTTCTCACACAGATACATGTGGTTTAAAGTTCAGTGAAGGGCAGCTTTCCTTGTGTGAACAAATTTAACCATTTCCATCTATATAATTTCTTCAAAAGAAGATCAGGGCTTCCAGGAGAATGTTCTGTTGGAGTGGGGGAAAGGATTAAACAAGCAAAGTGCTGGCTGTGTAAGCATGGACATCCAAGTTTGATTTTAAGCACTCAGGTAGTCAGCTCGACAGAGTGGTGCATGTTTGTAATCCCAGTGCTATGGAGATAGAGCAGGTGGGACTGCATGGCCAGCCAGGGCAGCCTAGTGAACAATCCCAAGGCCAACGAAGACATCCTGTCCCACAAAACAAGATTTATGAGTTCCAAAGAAAAATACTGAAGGTTGACTGCTGGCCTCCATACATGTGAGCACATGTGTGCATGCGCTCACTCCCCACAGACCTTACATGTACACCCTCCCCACCACACACATTCGTAGACACTCACACAGACACATATAGACATACTGGCATATACACATACACAATACAAAAGGTTTTGTGCTTACAGTGGAGGGCAAGTGAAGTATCTTCCACTTTGGTTTTAAAAGAGAAAAGCAACTTTTCTATGTTATGTGGCGAGGAAAGGTATTTTCTATCACTAAGGGTTTGTTTTATTTTGTTCTTTTTTTTCTTGCTACATCAGAAACATTTCCAGTTTCAGTAGCTGGGGTTAAGATTGTGTGTGTGTCCTTATAATAAAAGGCTCCACAAGGTTTGATTTTTCAAGTGTTTCATGCCTGCAACATCCAGTTTGCACATCTTGGTAAATGAATCTTTTCTTTTTGAGTCATATTCTCTCCCACTGTGTGTGACCTACATGCATTCTTTTCTCTGTAAAGGAATGTTCTTACTGCTCTTCAGATATAATGTAACTTGAGGTGTAGGTTACCATGGTGATATGACCATATAGGATGACTTTGTGACTATGTCTTCCAGAAGTTTTGTATGTGTGTATGTGTGTGTGTGTGTGTATGTGTGTGTGTGTATGTGTGTGTGTGTGTGTGTGTGTGTGTGTGAGAGAGAGAGAGAGAGAGAGAGAGAGAGAGAGAGAGAGAGAGAGAGAGAGAGAGAGAGAGGGACTATGGGTGGAGGCAGGAGTGAAAGAAGAATACAGAATTGTCATTTGCTGATAGATTTTCCTTAATTCCTACCTTCCCTGCCATTTCTTTTAAACATAATTAAATACATTTTCTATTGGTTGATGTTTACATTGGTTATTTTCAAAAGCAGGCAACATTTTTGTCTCCTTTACACTTTCCTTTTCTGTGTTCTTTTGCCTACTACAAAATCTCTCACAGCTTCTGGCCTCACAATGCTTCTGACAAGAATAAATGAATTTGTGAATCCCGTTCACACAGTGCTTTAAAAAAATCAATCAAATCAGTATATTTGTATTGCATTGTGTAGGTTCAACACAGAATTTCTGACTACAAAGAGTTACATCAGAGGAAGAATTTTAATAGTTTTGAAAAATGGCCCAGGTGGTGCAAATCTCTGTAACTAGAAATAGGCAATGAATTTCTTTTTCTAAAATGACAACTGAAAAACATGAGTAGCTTTCAAGTAATTCCCCAAATGTGTACACTGCAAGCATGTAAGTCCATTTCTGCTCAAGACACTAGATTTTTTCTCTGCCCAAAATATTTTTTCTTTGACTAAAATCATTTACATTTCCCCTTCATTTTTAAAACATTTTAAAGTTGTTCTTAAAATTTTGTTTATTGATCATACGCCCAGGTATACATGGACATCTTTAGAAATGTAGTTACACTGTAATGGTGATAGAAACAAAAAGAAATGTTTTTAGTAGTTGTCCTGAGAAACAGATATGTTTGAGTCATTCAGCAGTTCTCATTCTCTGGCATCTCCTACTGACCACCTGACACCTACTTAGTTTCTAATGTGTACAGTTGTCTCCATGTCTAAGCATGAAGCCATGGGATGTTCAAATATTTTGCATATTTCTCAACAGTCCTTAGCAACTTAATAAACATTCACTAACTGAATATATAGCAGCATATGATGTTTCAGTGGAAAATCATTATTATTCACCTCATTCTCTACTGCCCTCTCCCACCGCCCCCAGAAATTTTTTACACTGTTTTTTTAAGTTTTATTTTTTTGTTCAAGAGGGGGTGATGTGTTTATGTATTTGATAAATTCTTACCATGTAAATCTCTGTTCTTTAAGGTAGGAATGTAGTGACTTGCTCTCTCATTTCATTGAACTTATACTAGTGGAAACAAAAATCGAAGAATTTAAACAAATGCTTAAATTTGGAGTCTAATTCCAATGGATACAGAAGCTCATAGTATATACATAGTACATACTTTGTAGGTATTTTAGAACTGGCTGGTCTAGGAGGCACCAAAATTTCTGAGATGAGAAGAATCAGAGAAGAGCAGGTTCCTAAAAAACAAAAGCAATGTCTCCTGAGAGGCTCTGACAGTCCCCTACTAATACAGAAGTAGAGGCTCACAGCCATCCATTGAACTGAGTACAGGGTCCCCAATGAAGGAGCTAGAGAAAGGACCCAAGGAGCTGAAGGGTTTGTAGCACCTTAGGACGAATAACAATATGAACTAACTAGTACCCTCAGAGCTCCCAGGGACTCAACCACCAACTGAGCGGTACACATGGTGGGACTGATTGCTCTGGCAGCATGTATATAGTAGAGGATTGCAAAGTCCGTCATCAATGGAAGGAGAGGCCCTTGGCCCTGTAAAGGTTCTGTGCCCCAGTGTAGGGGAATGCCAGGGCCAATAAGTGGGAGAGGGTAGGGTGGCAAGCAGGGGGAGGGGGAGGCAACAGGGGTTTGTTCTTGTTCTTGTTCTTTTTTTTTTTTTTTTTTTTTGGAGGGGAAACTGGGAAAGGAGAAATCATATGACATGTAAATAAATAGAAAAAAAAACAGAAGCAACATCTGTAAGTGACAACTTAAATATACTTGGTATGAAGATACAAAGAAGGCCAATGTTGGTGGAGTGTATAAAGACCTGGGAGGGTAGGAGTTATCAGTTAATGCCAAGGGGTCAGAGCATTAACTCTGGAGCATACAATACCCTTTGTAAATTGTGATAAAGTACATGATATTTTTTCCTAGGTGTAATGGGAACCAGTGTGAAAGCTCTAAGGGGAAATGAAACCAGATTTGGCTTATAGTTTAGAAAGCTGCTCTATGTTAAGTGGTAGGTTGTAATAGAGATAGGATGAGGGCAAGATTTTTCAGTGTTATGTGTGAAATATTTATTTAACACCCTTCGGAAGATGTCAGGTAGAAAGTTGATGTGTAGTGAATCCTAAATATTTTAAATAAAAACTGAAGTGCCTCTACATGAATAGGCTTTGAAAGATTTCCAACTTATTGAATAATAAAAGTGTAAGCATACCTTTGTGGGTTTTGCAGTGGCAGTTCGATTGTGCTCTCCCAATCTGTTTTATGTATGATTTCAGTTAGAGTTGGCCAAAAGAAGAATGTGGAATATTTCTTTTTCGGAAGGCTGTCATGGTTATCTGAGATGAAAGATGCAGAGGTACCTGTTGGGTCCTACCACACCCTGTACCCCCTGGCCCTACTATGCACTGTTCCTCCCCTTTGCAGTTTTGGTTCTTTGTGTTTGTCTTTTCTGAGCAGTACCATCTTCAAACTTAAGCAAAACATATGTAGATGCTGTGGCTTCCAACAGGTCTTTGTTGCAGTTGGACTAGTTCCTGGATGCTTCACCCTAGCTGCAGGTCCATCCCAAGTAACTTGGATGTAAACTTTCAGAGGTGAGCTCCTGAGCATCTCCCTTTTCCAACATCTCCCTTTCCACGGTCCTTTTCAATAAATGATTTATCTTCCTTCTCACACTAACTTTTGATGACACTTCTAAACTTCTACACTCTTTTTAATGATTCAAAATTTTCAGTTACTTTACTAATTGTTTACAGTTCAATCCATATAAAACATTTTCTCATTCTACTCTCTATCTATAAATGATTAACTGTAAATGTCACTTTTATTTCCTCAAATGCAGGATAAAATGAGGACTGTAACCTAGCTGTGTGAATACATGACTTGGGCTGAGACCACAGTGTTTCTTTTTCTGTTCTAACTACCCTAAGCCTAGGCCTGGAAGCTTCTAGCCTGTGTACCACCTAACCTTCCAAGTTGACTGACATAATCTGGTGTCTCTCAGCTTATGCTTGAATTTCTCTGTTAGGCCTCATACTAACTTTGGCAATATACTCTACTCTTATGTCTCTTTCCCATTCCCTGGCTCATTTTGTTTTCACCTGTGTCTAGCTTGTACTCTCTGCAACCTGTCTCTGTAAACCTGTTCCAGTTAAAGATAAAACCTCCTCTTTGCCTCTGTCTCGTCTCTCCGTCTGTCTCTTTCTGCTTTTTCCTGTGCTGTTCCCACGTGAGTTGGGCATATCCCCTCTCTCTCCCTCTCCCTCTCTCCCTCTCTCCCATCTGCCCCTCCATTATACTCACTTTCAAACATGGCTGATTTCTTCTTCAACCTAATCTTACCTTCATTGTTATGGATCAAAGGTGTGTACAAAAGGCTTGCCTGTATTCCAGTCAGATCATACTGTAATCCAGGGCATGTCTGAATTCTGGCTGGACCATACCAACCTAGAAGGTCTTTGTTGTAATCCTTCACAAGAGCAGTCATGTTATTGGATTAAAATTCCTCTACTCATGAAATCATAACTTCAGCCAGTGGTATTCTTTCATGGCTTGAGCTTCATTTACCCTGGCTTCTCTTTATGATGGGCCTGTAAATTGTAAAATGAAATAACCCCCATAACAGAAGATGAAAACAAACACAAACAAACAAAACCACAAAACAAGCCAAAATCCCCATATTCCTGACACAATTACTTGGAAAGAAGAGGTATATGATATGTAAATATAGCATTAATAATTCTTCAGTTCCTTCACTGCTCATATAGACTCCAAGAAATGTGCTCTGTTTTTTTTTTTTTTTTGTTTTTGTTTTTGGACAAATAGTGGTAGGCAGGAAATATAAGATTCCTTATTCTTTTTTTTTACTTTTTTATTTTTTTTAAGTTTTATTGCATTATAATGAGAAAAGTTACATGATTTCAATTTATCTGAATTTGTTAACATTTAAAAACATATTTTAAGTAAATGGAATTAAATAACATTCTTGTTTTCCTTTTGTACCCCAACTCCTCCCTGAGACCCCCTTCAATACCTACAATATCTTTTGTCATATTCTTTAAAATTTATAAAATATTATAACAATAAAAATGAGTATTATAAAAGTTATTTGATATAAAACAACAATCAATTTAACAGTCTTATGTAGATGCTTGTCTATGGCAATACTGAAAATGCATATGTTTTTCTCAATATAAATTTTAAATAACTCCAAATGTATTAACTGTATATTTCAAAATAATACATCACTACTAATATTTTCTTAAATGAACAAAACATAAAGTGTTTTTGTTTGCTTGTTTGTTTTATATTTAGTAGAGCTTAAAATCTTGGCTTTTACTGTGGTAACTTGATGCAAGAGTTACAAACATTAAGCAAAGCATTTAGTCTCACTCTTTGTTGTTCTCTTACAAGCCACCTCTCAATTTAATTGTCTAAATTTCTTTTGGGTATATAAATACTCTTAAAATATGTAAGCTGTTCTGAAAACCATAGTATAGTGCAAAAATCTGAAATAAAAAATACTACTAATAGAGAGGCTGAGATAGGAGAAGATCTCAAGACTATTATGTTGTACACAGCAAGACACTGTCATGAACAAACAAGCTGAAAGTGTGTATGTAGATTGTGTAATATTGAACCTATTTCTCCAATTACCAAATTAGAGAGCCCATTGGATAACAATCAATAAATTTTTAATTCCTCATATTTTTGGATTTCAATCGATTAGAATATGTTGGTAATATTAATTTTCATATTAGGATATCAAGGTAAGGTAATTGTTACTTCCTGTTGTTTTTGTTGTAAGAGGTGGAATTAGGTTTCTGTGGATTTGTTGAAAGATTACTTTCTTGTTTCTTCTAGGGTGTAGTTTTGCTCCTTATGTTGATGTTTTCCATCTATTATCCTTTGTAGGGCTGGATTTGTGGAAAGATATTGTATAAATTTTGTTTTGTCATGGAATATCTTGTTTTCTCTATCTATGGTAATTGAGAGTATTGCTGGGTGTAGTAGCCTGGGCTGGCATTTGTGTTCTTGTAGGGTCTGTATGACATCTGCCCAGGATCTTCTAGCTTTCATAGTCTCTGGTGAGAATCTGGTGTAATTCTGATAGGCCTGCCTTTATATGTTACTTGACCTTTTTCCCTTACTGCTTTTAAAATTCTTTCTTTGTTTAGTGTATTTGGTGTTTTTATTATTATGTGATGGGAGGAATTTCTTTTCTGGTCCAGTCTGTTTGGAGTTCTATAGGCTTCTTGTATGGTCATGGACATCTCTTTCTTTAGGTTAGGGATGTTTTCCTCTATAATTTTGTTGAAGATATTTACTGGCCCATTACATTGGGAGTCTTCACTCTCTTTTATACCTATTATCCTTAGGTTTGGTCTTGTCATTGCATCCTGGATTTCCTGGATGTTTTGAGTTAGGAGCTTTTTGTTTTTTGCCTTTTCTTTGACTATTGTGTCAATGTTTTCTATGGTATCTTCTACCCCTGAGATTCTCTTTATCTCTTGTATTCTGTTGGTGATGTTTGCTTCTACGACTCCTGATTTCTTTCCTAGGTTTTGTATCTCCAGGGTTGTCTCTCTTTCTGTTTTCTTTATTGTTTCTATTTCCATTTTTAGATTTTGGATGGTTTTGCTCATTTCCTTCACCTGTTTGATTGTGTTTTCCTGTAGTTCATTAAGGGATTTTTGTGTTTCCTCTTGAAGGGCTTCTAGCTGTTTACTTGTGTTCTCCTGTATTTCTCTGAGGGTGCTATTTATATCTTTCTTAAAGTCCTGTATCATCATCATGAGAAGTGATTTTAGATCTGAATCTTGCTTTTCTGGTGTGATGGTGTGTCCAGAACTTGTAATGGTGGGAGTATTGGGTTCTGATGATCCCAAGTAACCTTAGTTTGTGTTGCTTGTATTCTTTTTTTGTTTTTAAAGATTTATTTATTATTGTAAGTAAGTATACTGTAGCTGTCTTCAGACACACAAGAAGAGGGTGTCATATCTCATTACAGATGGTTGTGAGCCACCATATGGTTGCTGGGATTTGAACTCAGGACCTTTGGAAGAGCAGTCAGTGCTCTTAACCCCTATGCTTGCCCAGCATCATCTGGTTATCTCAAGTTCTACCTGCCCTTGCTGAATCTGACTGGAACCTATCCTTCCTGTGATCCTGATTGTGTCAGGACCCCTCAGAGTCAAGCTGTCTCTGTGATCCTGTGATTCTGTGATCCTGTGACCCTGGGCTTGTTAGAGCACCTAGGAGTGGAACTTCCTCTGGGTGTTTTGTTTGCAGAGTTTTTGCCCAAGTTCTGCTCAGGGCACTGGCTGGCCCAGACAGACTGGAAGCAACCAGAGCCAATGGGCTGGTAGAGTTCCTGTGTGCCTGAGTCCTGCTGGTCCCAGTTACTTCCAGTGTTGGGACAGATGTTGTGTCCTCCTCACCTCTGATCCTGGGTATGTTTGAGTGTCTGGAAGTGGAGCTTCCTCTGGGTGTTGTGGGACTGACTGTGGAGCTTGAGCCCAAGGTCTGCTCAGGGCACTGGTTCCTTATTCTAAAAAAAAAAAAAAAAAATGTTGCTTAAGATGCAATTCTCCTTCTTCTCCCTCTCCCTCTCCCTCTCCCTCTCCCTCTCCCCCTCCC
>JADRCD010220179.1:74492-86363 GCA_019843815.1 Montemys delectorum
CCCCCTCCCCCTCTTCTTCTTCTTCTTCTTCTTCTTCTTCTTCTTCTTCTTCTTCTTCTTCTTCTTCTTCTTCTTTTTTGTTTTTTTGTTTTTTGAGACAGCATTTCTCTGTATAGCCCTGGCTGTCCTGGAACTCACTCTGTAGACCAGGATGGCCTTGCACTCAGACATCCGCCTGCCTCTGCTTCCTAAGTGCTGGGATTAAAGGCGTGTGCCACCACTGTCTGGCTAAGATGCAATTCTTATAGAAGATCTTTTTTTCCTATAATTTACTCTTAAAATATTATATTAACTACTAGTGGAGAAAAGTTTGCAGTCTAGTAGAGATAAAACCAGATATTTAGTAGAGAAAATTTAGAAAACAAGGAATACTCAAGATAGAGCTACTATGTAGAAAGCCCATTGCTAGACCTTAGAGGATAACTACACTTTAATTTTGGGATTTCAGTTACCACAAAGAAAAAAATTCAGAATAAATAAATATTGAAGGAAGAGTTCTATGATGGGATCACTGGAGGTAGGTTGTGAAGAATATGAAAGTTCTTACCCGGCTACTGATTTGAGAGGTTTTAGGTAGAGAAAACTCTGAAACTAATAAGAATATTCTAATGACAAAGGAGAGGATCATGTGATGGCTGTGCACTGAGAGAGAAGGGGATGAGGCCCATTTGTAAACTTCAGCATCTTTGTAGTTATATCTAGAAGTGTTAGGCAAATTCTGGAGCCACTGAAGCATATTGGAACAAATGACTGTATGCAAAATAGGACTATGCATCAAACTGTCACTCTAGTTATCTTTGAGGGGTAGTCTTCAGGGGTGGTTTACTTTTAATATCATTTTTATAATGTTTCAGTGTTGTTTAAATGTGGGAGAAATGTTAACTTTCCTTAAAAACTCCATCCTTTCCTTTTTTTCAGAGTGATTATCAGTATGAATCTATTTGGACTATGTGGTTAAAGTGATAAGTGGCTATATATGTGAATGAAATGGAGTGTGCCATTCTTATCCATGGCTTCCATGAGAATGGTCTGGCTGCTTATACAATCCTCTACTTCTGGATGCCAACATAAGCTTATCTAGAATGATAAAGCCAGAAGATAGAACAAAACTCAGTCTTAGATAATTGCATGAAGAGCAACCACTCTGATATATGAGCAAGAAATAAACTCTGACACATTAAATGCACTACAATTTGGAGCACATTGGTGTGTTTTTGTCTGATGTAATCTTGAGTAAGGTAATGAGTGTGTTCATTATGCGCTATAATATCAAGGGTTAAGATACTCAAAAAAAAAACCCCATACATTTAATGTAGTACTTTCAATAATACTTCAAGTTAAGAGTAAGGACTTATAAAGACTTGCTGCAAATACGTCAATAAATTAATTGAAGCACTTGAACAAAAAAGTGCTTAAAATGTCATTAAGACTGGGTTTTAGTCTATGGTACTAAATACTAAATACATGAGGATTCCCAACAGGTCCACTCTACTGCATTACAGATCTAGAAGTTCCTACTTAAATGTATCAAGGACTAGGAAGTAGCATTGGATTATACCTTTTCAAACCAGGTTGATTCAGTATACAGCTATAATACAATGTTCATTTATTGTATTAAGTTTTTGAGCCCATTATTAGGCTCTTAGACAGAGAGAAGGGCTCTTGCTATTATACAAAAACTAAATAAATTAAAGTTTCATTCACCAGGTATTTCAAATTATATTGTTATGACCTATGTATAATATATTTATAATCTCATATTAGTACCTTTATTGTATATGCATAGAACTTAAGGACACACTTCTAAATCCACATATCCATTTGAAAATAATTTTAATGACCAATTACTATGAACAAAAATCCTAAAGGCCATATAATACTCTTATTCTGTCTTTAATTTATTTTTTACATGTGAGGAAGCTCCACTCAAGAAGGGAGCTTTTTCCAGTCTGCTTCTAGCAAAAAGATTTACAGAATATATAAAAATATTATTATTATTATTATTATTATTATTATTATTATTATTATTATAGTATGTGTGTATATGTGCGTGTGCATGCATGTATGTGTGTGACTAGGAAGTCCAGAGATCAATCTTGAGTTTCATTCTTTGTGAACTACATACACATCTTTGTTTTTGTTTTTTGGAGGCAGAGTTTCTCACTGGTCTGGAACTGGCCATGTAGGTTAGCTGACTGGCCAGAGAGTCTCACAGATCTTCTTCATCTAGGTCTACAGTATTGGAATTACAGGCATATGCCACTGGATACAGCATTTGTATGGATGCTGGGGCAGGAATCCAGATCTGCAGAATCTGTCATAGCTGTGTAAGAGGATGTGTGACAAAGTTCTTGCCCTTGGAGCACTACCAGACCATTGATTCCTGTATATGCTGATGGTTGCTGTTGCCCTTAAACTCATCTTCTGTCTCATCTATTTTACTTTCAATCTCTCTTTTGGAGGAATACACATCTCTCATTACTCAGAGCTATTCACTCTACAATAAATAAATAAAAAGATGCAGTTCTCAGGAATGAAGAACAGAAGTGGTCATGAGGTTGTGGAGGATGAGGAACAGGACTTTTGCTTGGCCTTTATGGCCATGGGAAAGAATCTTGACAATACAGCCACAAAGGCATAAAAGCCTACATGGTCTTTGTAGAAATAGTTCATTGTCAGACTTGGCCTTGAATTTGGAATTATGAGAAGATACATGTATTCTCTTGTCCAATGACTGCTGCATTAATTAGCTGGTGTGAACTAGGGGACATCAAGGATAGAGAGCTAAAGTAGTCTCAA
This sequence comes from Montemys delectorum, assembly GCA_019843815.1. Lineage (NCBI taxonomy): Eukaryota > Metazoa > Chordata > Mammalia > Rodentia > Muridae > Montemys > Montemys delectorum. Next base: position 77,292 of record JADRCD010220179.1, read on the forward strand.
GAAGAAAAGGTATGGATAGGAAAAGAAGGAATCTATAGAAAATAAGCAAATAATAGATGGGTTTATCTTACAGGAGAAAGGCTTGTATACAATCTAGAAACAAAGAGTATTACAAGGAGAGTATATGAGGCCACAGAATTGCTAGGATAGGAAACAAAGATTAGAGAATTAAAAGATGATATATAAGCATATGAAAAATTAGTACTTTGTTCTCCTAACTACTTGAAGGATTGGAAATAATAATGCCTAGAGAGATGTTAGAGAGAGCTAGCTGTTTTGCTTGCATAGAAATTTAAAACTTTGTAGGAAATTATTTTAACCTTAGTTGTCTGTTATCTTTCTGGTTTTATATGAAGGTGGGTTCTAAAGACAGCTGTCTGCTGTACCAGGAAACCACAAGATCTGTGCCCAGCTACCTCTGAAGAACAGGTTGTATCAAACCCCTAAGGAAATGTACTTTTGCTTTGTGTTTAGTTTTTGTTTTAAGGAAGCAGGGGTTGGGACTAATGATCCGGGACTCATAAAATTTATATAAATTTAAGGATTTCTAAATGTATTGTTAATAATGATCAAGCCTTGATGATGTAGCTTTAGTAAATAAAAGACTGGGTTCAGGCTCTTGTTTTGGGAGGAGCCAAAAGAATCGGAAGGAAGAAAGTAAAAGAATAAGAAAGGGGAAAGAAGGAAGGAGAACGAAAAATGATGAGAATCCTTAGGAAAAGAGAGAGCACTTGAACAGCTTACATCCACTGCTGACTCCGAGTCCTTCCTGAATTAGTGCAACTCCCTTCCATTCCAGTCTCTCTCAGGATCCTCCTTAGACTAGCTGGACCTCTGTACACTTCCTCCAATTTGTACAACGAACACTTTATTGACTAAATTGTTTCCCCTGTGCCAATAGTCCTTAGCCTTCACATGACATTATTAAAGATACTCATCCTAGTATTGTCTCTATTAAAAGAATTTTGATGTTGCAGTACATTTGCTGTATACTTTCATATTATACTTGAAAAGGCTTTAAAAAACACCAGTTATTTGTCCCAGCCTGATATGAGGGTTTGTGCCTATTCTCATTGCATCTTGCTATGCTGTGTTTGGTTGATATCTCTGGGAGGCCTGCTCTTTTCAGAAAGAAAATGAAGTAGGAATGGATCTGGGGGAGAAGGGAGGTGTTTCTTGGGGAACTGGGAGGAGTTGGGGGGAATGGAAACTACTGTTGGAGTGTATTGTAAGAGAGAAAAATTAATTTAAAAAAAGATTTAAAGAAACCAATAATTTAACGAGGGATTATATATCTATCTAATGAAAGAAACATAGTACAAATTTTATGATTTAAATATTCTAAGAAAGTTGAAAAGCTTAATAAATAAACCAAGCCAATTTATAAACAATTACATGTGCAATGCTGAGATAAAAACGAGACACAATTTTGAAAACATATGACAATCAAGAAAAAAGTCTTTGATATTAGTATATAATAATTATGTCTAGCTTCTGTCCCATGATATTCATGATGCTTTAATATGGTTTTATGTATTCAATGTTTTATTTATTCAGAGTCACAATGTGTTTAGTCACAGTAAGTATTTATTATCTCCTTTATTAAAAGACTATTTTTGGCAGTATGACTGGGTCAATGTTCCTCAAGACTTATGTGCCAAAGGGCTGGATGCCAGCCCACAGTGCTACTGGGAGGAGGCAGAACCTTAAATGGCCTCAGGGGAAAAGACTGGGTTGTCTGGGTATTGGTTTTGAAGAAATGCTTCCTATTTCTCATTTTTGGGATATCATGAGGTAAAAAGACCTTCACAGTTATATACTACTACTATGTAATCTCAGGGCCACAGTGACAGGACAAAGTGACCAGGAAACCTCAGAAATTGTGAGGCAAAGTAAGCTTTGTTCCTTACTAATTATCTTAGGAATTTTGCTATAGCAACAGAAAGCTGGACCGTACAGGGAACATTGTTAGTTTAGTAGTTAAGAAATGAAAAATTAACTGCCTTCATAGAAGTTTTATTCTATGGAAGGAGACATAAAATATAAAATGGGACCTAACTTATTTATTTTTTCATTTGAGTTTCCTAAGTATAGACTAAAGTAGGATTAGTATGAGGAAGGTTTATTGGGAAGTAAAACTTATGAAATGAAAATAAAGATATGATGTTAGGGAGAGGCCAGACATGCTTTTGGAGACAGAATCTACAAGTTCATGGAAGCATTGCTAAGCAAAAAAAAAAAAAAAATGCTTTATTAACACATTACTCATCCACTGGTTGAAGAGCCTCAGACAGCTAAACTGGTCTTGGAAAAAAAAATGAACTTCAGAAGATGTCAGTTAACCATCCCTGTCTTCCAGACAGCATTTTTTCTTAAGGGAAGATTTGAGAGTAGCATCTCTTTGTTTCCTCCATCTGGTATAAATAAAAGTGAAGGACAGGAAGTGGTGAGGAAAGTTATAGGAGGAGGTTAGGACAAAGGCTCCTGAGAAGATGATGCTTTGACAGGGAATTTGAATTTAACCTTAAAATGTACAGCAATCTCACAATAATAGTATTTCAGAAGAGAGACTACAGAGAAAAGTGTTAAAATGGAAACAAGCTCGTATGGCTGAAGAGAAAAAGAATCCAATATGAGAAAGGCATTAGAGGTGAGGATTTGGAAGACAGTGAGAAGCACCAAAACTCTGGTTAAGACATTATTCTCAGTACTATTGTCAATGGAAGGATTTGAGCAGGAGGATATTATCAATTTATATGTGTAAAAATTTCAAGAGAATTGTGAGTTATAATAGTATGTTAGTGGTAGAGGATAAGATGAGATATGTCATATAAACACACACACCCACACCCACACATACCCACACCCACACACACAGGGAAGGGTTTCCAGTTGGGTTGAATTTAGGAGGTTAGGGACTCTTGGACTTGAGCCTAACGAAATATGTGAATGAAGTATCTATTGTTTATTTTATAATGCTTTGACCAAACACAGGACAGAAATAGCCTAAGAAATAATTTGCTTATCTTGGTTCACAGTTTCAGCAGAGTCAGTCCATGCATTTGGATAGAACATCCTTACAAACACAAGTATGTGGCAGATGCTGCCATCTCCATCATAACTTACTCCTGTAACTGTGTTCCACCTCTTACTTTTTAAAATCAACTCTCAATACTGTCCTGTTATGTTCATGATAACTTACTTCCCATAACTGTGTTCTACCTCCCACTTTTCATCAACTCACAACAATCTTTTTATATTAGAAATCCATCATAAGACTAAACTATTCATTTTAGTCAGAGATTTCAATATCTAACCCTCCCTGAAAAATACTCTCAGAGATATACCTAGAATTATAGTTTATTAGCCTTCTAGATATTTTTTCATCCAGTCAAATTGAAAATCAAGATTAAGCATTATAGAAGAGGGACAGGTCTTGGTAGAGAGATAGCATCTTAGATACACTGAGTTTAAAATGCTTATTACATTATTAGTTCACAGATAAATAGTAAGATAAAGGTACATGGAAACTAATATAGGAACTAGAGTGGATATTAACTTTGAGAGTCAGTAGTTTAGAGATGAAATTTATAGCAACGTGATTGAATATAATCATTTATGATGGTAAAATAAATCAAAATGTGTTCCCTTGATTGAACTCAGAAGGCTAAATTTCAATTCTAAAGACTAAGAGACAGCAGCAAGGGCATGAGGAAGGGGTAGTGATACAGCCTGGAGGACACAGAATGTGATATCCTGAAGGACCAAATACTTTCTGAAGAGGGGAATAACAAACTGTGTCAAACAGTGGTCAGGATGAGGTCTAGGAGCTGATTTTTGCAAGTGTCAAACAGAAACCAATAAGACATTGACAGAAATAGCTTCATCAGCATCACAAACAAAAAGTATTGTTGAAAAACAAGTTTAGGCAGAAAAGTAGAACTTCAGAACTCCTCTCTCTCTCTCTCTCTCTCTCTCTCTCTCTCTCTCTCTCTCTCTCTCATGAAGGAGAGGATTTATCCCATGGCTTATGAGTTCTATCATCTAAATACATATACCCCCATAACTACCTGGGCTATATCAATTTCTTAAATAAGAATGGTCTGAGTTATACTTGAGAGAATGGATGAATTCACTCAAACTATATTTTTGGGCTATAAATAGTATTAAACTCTTTATATACAATATGTAGACAATAACATATACACATATATAAAAGAACTGGGAAATATTTTTAAATAAAAGAGTTTTTATCTCAAATTCACAGGTAAATATAGTAATACTTGATATGTTAAATTAAAAGATATGCTTGAAGTTTATTTGGCATTTTACATGATAATTAAACAAGGACTTGAAAAATAATTGATAGTCAAATTGTTATAATTACTTTGGACTGAAAGCAATCCTTTAAATATTCAATTCAAAATTTTAATTATGTGTATGTGTATTGTGTCTGTGTATGCTCACATGTGCACAGGTGCTTTTGGAGGCTTGAACAGGATACCAGGATACAGTGTACACTTGCCATGGGTTCTAGATACTGAACTAGGCTCTTCTATAAGAGCAAGTTAGTGTGGTTAAGGGCTTGGTCATCTCTTCCTCTTCCTCACCCCCTTTCCCATGGATGACCTTTAGATGTAGGATACTTGAGCTGATGAGCTGTAGGATGCTTGCTCAAAATTTCATAACAAGTTTTAGATGACAGATTTTAACACAAACCTGACATTAGTCAGTATTAGTTTGTGATCTGAAGTGCCAAAAATTCAAGAGAAAAAAAATTACTTATGTCCTCTCTGTGTGACACCAATAAGATTAAATGCTTCAGAATGACTTTCAGTATAGTAATTAAATATCCAGTAATTATACATGTAAATTAAAGTCAAACATTGTGGCTTTCCCAAGTAGAGGATGGTTGGCTAAATAATTATAACAATTAACCAAATAAGTAGAAATAAATAACATATTAAAACCTTTTAAATAGTCTTTTGAGGCAAGGTCCTGTTATGTAGCCTTGACTGGCTTGAAACACTATTTTCCAGGCTGACTGTGAATTTGTAGTAATCCTGTCTGCTTCTTGTGTGTTAGGAAAGATGTGTGCCTCTATGAGACCTGTATCTCCTCCTCTCTCTAGATTGAAATATTCTTATGTATATTCTTATATGTATGGGTGATTTTCCTGCATGCATGTGCATCATATGCATGTTTGGTGCCTGTGTGGGCCAGAAGAGGGAATTGGATCCTCTGGAACTGGAGTTGCAGACCAAGTAGGCTCTGGGAGTTAAATATGGGCCCTCTGAAAACGCAGCCACTGCTCTTAACTGCTGAGCTTTCTTTCTGGCCTTCATTTTCTTTATTTATTCTTAGCATATAAATGTACTTGATATTTTCTTTTTAACTGAACTTTGATTTTAGACACATACACACTCAGGCAAACAATTATGAAATATAACATTTCTGAATGTGGGAAGATTAAAGATATATATATATATATATAAAACGATGAAATAAATATGCATCTTGGTTTTTATGAATAAATAATATGAAGATTAACACATTTAATTTTGACCACATTTAAACAGTGATCTGAATCAATAGTGTGTGCCAATTATGGATATAATATCAAGCCAATTATGTATTCAAGAATTATAGCAACTATTACCTAGGTAACCATAAAATATATAACCTTAAAATAAATTAATTAAATGAAAAGTTTTCCCTTGGATTCTTTCAATTGCTATGTGTAAAATGAGAAAACAATTTATAGGAACATTGAATTCCTTAAGATATGTTTTAGAGAAGACAAGAGAATTGAAATTCTTATTTGAATTAAATGTCTCAAAGAATATGCTATGATGGTTAATTATTGTATATAATTATAGTAAATAATTGAATATGCTTTAATATTGTTCTTAGACTATTCTGGGAATGTTTTTATAAGGTAATGGTGGGGAGTTATTTTTACTGTATTGACATTTATTCAACAAGAATAAAGGCATTGAAACTTGTCAATAAGTTGAAGTTACAGAATAATACGTTTTCTTTCCTGTGTGTCTTTTTTTTTAAGTTGTTTTAGCATGAGTGTGATAATTAAGCTAACTCTATCCTTCTCTCCTTCCCCCAGCTAGAACTTTCTAAATGTTCCAACGTGGGTGTGGTCGTTAGGTCAGATTGTTTTTAAAAACATAGGAGCAAGGAGATGTGTGCTACTCTAGACATGGTCCTAGGAGTTTCCCAGCAGTCTTCCATGTCTGCTTGGTAGAGAAATTTTCTTGAGGAAGTATCCACTTTCAACCATATAGAAAAGTATATGAGACTAAGTAATGTGGCAGAACACAAAAAAATAAAAATGTTATTATTCGACCAAGTGCATGAAGCAGAGTAGAGACTGGCTTAGAATTGTCACTTTAGGTGACAGTGAAACAAATTTATACCTTTAACATCCACTCAATTAGTGATAGTTCTCTTTATCTTGACAAAATCTAAATAATACCCATGAACTTGAATAGATTTTCTAAGGAAAATGTAAATAATCCGTAAGCTTTCCAAAGCTCACAGTTTCAATGAATTCTTGTATCTATGGCTGTATTCATCCCCACAATGGTACCAGCCATAGAGATACAGGAGTTCTCAGCTTTTCATCCTGCAGCACCACCTCCAATCAATGCTTCTTTTATTACTTGGGCCTTTATTCTTGCTCACAGTTCAAGAGGGTTTCACAGCGTTTCTTAGTCTCTTGAGCTAGGAAAGAAGAGTACAATGGAGGAGTTCATCTTAATGTGAGTAGAATACTGAAATTGAGAAAGAGCCTGGAGACAGGATGCCCTTCAGCCTCTGTCCATGGTAACATACTTTCTCCAGCTAAGTCCAGGCTTATAAAGTTTTAAGAAACCACCAGGTGGATGACAAATGAGCCAATAGGACATTTCTCAAATCACCCCATAATAGTATTCTTGTCTTAAAAAGGAAACACTTTAAGGACCAGACTGTCAAGACTTCACCATATGAATCTTGAAAGCAACACGTTTAAAATGTCCTAGCATTTAAACGATGGTAGACACAAGCCTGTCCTACCCTAGATTCTTTTCAGGTACTTGTTTCCCATGCAGTAACTCCATGAAGATGCATATTAATATAAATTCCATTCTACAGATGTGAAAATTGAGGCACAGAGAAGCTAAACAAATTTGTTAGCATTGTCAAGGTAACAAGTGGCAGAGTATGGAAAAGGCATACAGATATGCTTCCCCAGTCAGACAATTAAAAGGTGAATGCATTATGTGTGGACATCCAGGTCAAAAGATGACATCATGTGTTGGCTACTTTGCTATATGCCTTTCAGAAAGCTGTCTGATCTCTTTCGGTCATCTGCATTCCTCTTCTGTGGAATAATTGACGAGATGATGTAAAGCTCTTTTGCAAATCAGGACTAAATGAATGTCAACTGCTGTGGTAATTTAATCAGCAGAGTGTGTTTGTCACTTATATTTATGAGCAGCCTAGCCACTCAGCTGAGACAGGACTATGTAGGGAAAAGAGACCTATGATAGAATGGGAAAAAGGTCAAACTGTGTGTGTCAGATAAACCTTTCTGTGCAATAAATCTAACACAGTATCAAATTGTTTCAAACCTATATATGCCCTACCTTCACACCTAAATGAAAGGCTAATTGTCCCAGAATTTACTCAGGTGAGCAAGAATAATATAGCCTTTGACATATTTAACTGGAGAGACACAATTTGAGACTTCAATAGTGTTTGCAATTGGGATGGATTTCACAGCTAGTTGTTTTCTTGTGGGGCTATTCATAATCTCCTTAAACAGCATAACATGAGACAAGGAAGATCAGAAGCTGATAAAGTAAGGAACAAGAAGGCTACTCCATCATATTTACAAACACATGCAAATACAAGCTCATTGTTTCATTAAACACACACACACACACACACACACACACAAACACACACACCAAAAACAACCCCAAATCCAACCAACCATCACCATCACCACCACCAAAACAGCATAGATCTTTTTCCTCAAAAACAGAAGGGACAGTTCCTTAGCCATTACAATATCAGTACCACTATCGGCTGTCTTTTGTGCAGATTAAAATCTATTTATTGAGATACCCAACTATAGAATTATCCCTGCTTTCTTAGAATCTTCAAAAAGCATTCAGTTAAAGTACAAATGCTTTGGTTTGTAGCATGCTACTTTACCATGCCAGCTGTATCAAAGTATCAGACTTGGTATATTAGATGCTTTTCTGTTGCACATGACCATGACAGTTTTTGGAATAAGACATTAATTTTGCTTATATATAATGGTAGACACAGCATGGAATCATGTGGCAGGCATAGTGGCAGGAACAGGTACCTGAGAGCTTATGTCCTGAAGCATAGCCCAAAGTAGAGAGAACAAACTAGAAATGAAACAAGGCTTTTCATTTCACCCCCCTGACCATGCTCAGCAGCATACATCTGCAGCACTGTGTCTCCTAAAGCTTTGCCAAACAGTGCAATTTGGTCCACTGGGAACCAAGTATTCAAATGCCTTAGGGTATGGGTTGACAAGCATTTTTCATTCAAAGTATTATACTTGGTTTGGCTTAAACAATAGACATGTGTTTTCTTGTTGCTCTTGGAGCTCAGGTTTGGTTTCTTGAAAACTTGTTCCCTTTGGTTTGCAGCTGACTGTGGTTTTCCTAAGTTTGTATATGGTCTTTGCTTCTTGCAGGCACATCTTGATACCTCTCTGTGGGTCCAAGTTCTTCTAAGAACATTTGTGATTTGGGAGTGGGTACTTTAATATTTATCACTTATTTTAAAACAATATTTTCAACTACAGTCATATATATTCTGAAGTATAGTAAGTTACAGTTTCACCATGTGAATTTGATAGCCGATGCAATCTAACCCTTACTACCATTTACTTAGATCTTGAACATTTCTGGATGTGTTACCTTTCATTCCTGTGAATAATAAGCTTTACCTGTTGAGTTACAGGTGGAATTCTGCTGGGGCTTAGTATAGTTGATCTATACTACTATTTTCTTTTTTTGTTTTTTTTTTTTT
>JADRCD010220181.1:0-14139 GCA_019843815.1 Montemys delectorum
ACACACACACACACACACACACACACACACACACCACTTGCCCAGGGGTGGTATTACTCATAGTAAGCTGGACCCTCAAACATCAGTCATTAGTAAATAAAATGTCCCTCAGATCTGCTTCCAGGCCAATCTAATAGAGGCATTTTCTCAGCTAAGGTTCCTCTTCCCAAATACCACTCTAGTTTGTGTCAGACTGACATAAAACAAACAAACAAACAAACAAACCCCCAAACCAGGCCGTCTGAAGCCTTGTGGGGTACAATCCTGTCTCATACCTATCATATTAGTGTTTACTAGGCACTGGACACTCTCCTAGGAACATGTATGCTTTATATGTTTGTTCCTCCAATAACAGCAGGAGGTTAAGACTCCCAGATGAGAGCTTGTGAGTTATTGGAAGAAAGTCAATGAACACACCCAGAAGCCAAGGAACTGGGTCTTTGTCGTCACTTAGCTTGTGGGCATCCAAGACAGTGATTTACACACACAGGTGAGCACACACATACACACACCACACATGCACACACACATACACACACCACACACACATGCATGCACATATTTACACACACCACCCATGTACACACACATACATACAACACACACACTATGTACGCACCTGCCTTACACTACCCATGCACCCAGACACCACATGCACACACATACAAGACATGCACTCACATACAGGACATGCTGCATGAGCATCGCTCATGCACTGTTTCCTGGAGGTCACACCCACAGGAGCTATCTAGCCTCCTCTTGCCATGGCTGTGTTTGTGTGTTGTGTGTGTGGGGGGTGTCTGTGTGTGTGCATGTGTGCATGTGCACAGCACACCCCAGTAGGGTTCTTGGTAAAGGCCCAGGAGGCTGCTTTGAAAAACCAAGTCCCCAGATCGCGCCTTCCAGCCAGGTGTTGCCTCCCTAGGCTTGGGACCCAGGGGGTCTCAGCTTAGCCCCATTTCCCAGATGAGACAAGACACGCACAGACATGCTTCCACCACAGAACCGTAGATCACGGGCACTAGAGGCATGCCAGAGGTTCCAGGCATGTTCTTCAATTTAGACTTGCACAAAATTAAAACTCTATTAATAGCTGGGCATGGTGGTACATGCCTGCCATCCAGTATAGAGAGGCAGGAGAATGGAGGGTTCAAGGCTACCCGAAGCTGCAAGATCTGGTCTCAAAGGAACACAGGAGAACAACCCCCCTCAAACTGTCATAACTGCATATGTCTACAGTCATAACTTAAGAGTTTTGAAACTATGGCATTTTTAGTTCCATTTTAAAATTACAGACTTGGTAAGACATAATTCACATACTATACAAGTTAACCACCGAAAGGGTTGTACACCAGTGGTATTATTATAGTCAGGGAGCTCGGTAACTATATTTACAATGGATGCTATAACATTCTTTCATCCCCCTAAAAATGTCTAACCACTACCATCACCTACACCCTTCACAATGCTCTGCACCCAGCCCTCAGTCCTCAGCCCAGGCTGCCCAAGTGGGTTTCCTGTATCTGTAGATTTGCTGTTCTGGGCATGCCACCTAGATGACCATTGGCTGTCTTTTACGGCTGTCTCTTTCATTAAATACAGTATTTCACAGATCCGTCAGCATCTCCTCGCTTTTTATTGCTGAGTACTATTTCATTGTTCAGCTCTACCCTGTGACGTTCACTCACAGTTGATGGACATTTTGGTTTGTCTGATGTCTTTCTAGAGTGACGTAAGGAATACCAGAGACTAGGTAGGCCACATATTAAAAACAGAAATCATTTCTCATGGACCTGGAAGCTGGGAGGTCCAGGGTCTGGGTGGCAGTGACAGAAGCTACGAGAGTCAGCCTTCTTGCTGTATCCTCATGAAGGAAGGAACGCTGTGTCCTCACATGGCAGAGGATGGAAGGGCTAGAAGGGGACAGATTCCCCCAACCAGTGTCCTTAGCCAGGTCAGGAGAAAGAAATCGTCAGGGTCCCATTACAGCTTTGAGGTCTAAAGTTAAGCCATCACACAACAGCATCTAAATTGTGGAGAGGACCAATTCAATCCGCAGCAGGGCTTGCTCACGGTTGTGTGTAATGCTGCCACAGACATAGGTGCAGCAGATTTTTGCATACATAACAGTTTTTAAATCTCTTGCATATAGGCCCAAGCATAAACCTTCTGTGTCTATGGCAGCTGCATTTTATGGTATGTACAGTCATACAGGAAGGCTCCCATCCCTACAAACACGTATAACTGCCCATCCATGGCTACTCTAGTGGGTGGGATGGATGGGATGTGGGTCTGCGGCTCCCCCAGACCCAAGAACCTTTTCTGCAGATTTGTCCTTTGTTGTATTATTGGAAAGGCAGACTCAAAGCCTTTATTCTTATTTTAAGTGGACTGTCTTTATGAATTATTGAGTTGCACGAACTTTTCATGTATTGTTGCTGAAATTATGGTGAGTTGGGTCGTTCCCTCTGCAGAGACCCAGAACCTAAGGAGCTGCAAAACTAGCAATCCCACTAGCCAGGCAGTGGTGGCACACGCCTTTAATCCCAGCACTTGGGAGGCAGAGGCAGGTGGATTTCTGAGTTCGAGGCCAGTCGGTCTACAGAGTGAGTTCCAGGACAGCCAGGGCTACACAGAGAAACCCTGTCTTGAAAAAACCAAAAAAAAAGCCAAAAAAACAAAAACAAAAACAAAACAAAAAAAACCAAACAAACAAAAAAATTCAATCTGAAGCAATGGTGCTTACTGGGGTTTGGGAAAGAGAAAGGAATTGTGGGAGGGACACTGGGTAATGGGCAGCAAATATGTTTAGATGTAGTCATTTTGAAGTGGCGTTTTTTTCAAACATTTATTTCAGATATGTACTTGGGGGAGGGGGTGTCATGGCATGCATGTGGAGGTCAGAGGACAACTTGGAGGGAGATAGTTTTCTCCCTCTACTAGGAGGATCCTGGGATTTGAACACACGTGGCAAGTGTTCTTACCTGCTGAACCACTCTCTTGGCCCTGATTAAGCCTTTAAAAAACAAACAAACAAACTCCATATGGTCAGAAATCTCTGCTACTTTCTTCTGATCTACTCCTGGGCAGGAGGGAATACCCACAGGGCAGCTTTTGTGGTCATTTTGAAAAGTACCATCTTTTTTTTTCTTTTTCTTTTTTTTTTTTTTTTTAAGATTTTGTTATTTTTATGAGCACAATCTAGGTGTCCTGAAACACACCAGAAGAGGGCATCAGATCCCGTTACAGATGGTTGTGAGCCACCATGTGGTTGCTGGGAATTGAACTCAGGACCTCTGGAAGAGCAGTTGGTGCTCTTACCCACTGAGCCATCTCTCCAGCCTCCATCTTTTATAAGCTGGCTGTCAATTTCTTTGTCCTTTTGTCTAAGTGTTTCTGCTTACTAGCTTGCAGGACATGCCCGTTTGTTGGTGTGACTGTTCTGCCTTGTCTCGAGTGCCTGGCATAGAGTCAGTTTACAGGCTGTAGAAGGAATGAGACCAAAGTTTCAACTGTTGCCCAAACATCTTCAAGTTCTTAGGACTGTGCTTTCAAGTTTAGAGAGAACAGAGAAATGCCTTGGAAAACATTTAAATAAATAAATAAATAAATAAATAAATAAATAAATAAATAAATAGAAGAGATGGCCCAACTCACCCTGGCAAGCAGTCCCCGCAGACAGCGTCACTGGTGTGTGAGCAGTTGGCCCTCTGAAAGCGGTTCACCAGCGCACAGTCCACACAAGGCTTACACTTCTGGAAGCCCCAGCCTTCCTTGAACCTGTGCGGCCTGCAGGGCACACACTGTGCATCTTCCCCATAGCCGAAGCCACATTCCTGTGGGGATTAGTGGGTAAAAGACAGCTATTCAGACTCTGCAAGCTTGAAAAAGGAGAAGCTTCTGGGATAAAGACGACCCACCCAGACCCGCCTTCCTGGGCCCAAAGGCAGCCCTTTCAGCAAGTTCAAATGTGTCTCCCCCGGCTAATAATCTCTCTTGCGGCCAGCCCAAGGGTCTTTAGCAATCCACTTTATTCCAGAGGCGGTGAGCATGTGCATAAGAAAAGATCTCCCACTGGGGCATTAGGGCAGAATTATGGCACTTTCTTCTCTCCTAATTAAGCCAGCCATGTGACCACTCAGAAGCTGAAGCCAGTGGACCATTCGGACCCTGGTTCCCTCATCAAGGTAAAAAATAAGCTCATCATTATTAGCAGTGCAGCCTCAGAGGATAAAGGTGTGAGAGATTTCAAACGCCTTAAAACACTGACCAGATTAGCATTTTCTGTGATCCAAAGGGGTTGTTACCTATTTGTTTAAAGAGAGCTGGGGTCACAAGCTGGAGCCTGGGATGTGCCTCAGATTTGCCTAGCAAATGGGGATGCCCTGGGTTCAATTCTTAGTACTGCAAACAAAACAAGGTACCTAAAGGTTTCAAGCCTCGGGCTGTGATGTACATTGGGATGCTGCGCTGCTTTTTACAGGGACACTTTAATGTCGCTCAGCACGCAGACTTCCAGAGCTCAAGAGCAAAATGACCTATAGCGATCCTAAAACATGGCTAAGACACAGCATCAAACCCAGGTTTTAGTTGTGTATTTGTGAGTCCTCGAGCCTGGATGTCTAGGCAGGTCTTCAGTACACATCAGGATCCTGAGGCAGTAGGCTCTACTGCCAGTGAAGGAATGGACTTGCCAGTGAGAGCGAGAGCGAACGAGCGAGCGAGCAGGTGAAGAGCGAGAGCTTCTTCCTCTTTCTGTGTTTTTCTATAGGCTGCCAGCAGATGACGTGGCCCACATAAAAGGTGGCTCTTCCCACCCCAGAAGATCTGAACTAAGAGCGGGTCTTCCCACTTCAAATGATCTAATTAAGAAAAAACAATCCCTCACAGGTGTACCCAGCCTCTTGGATTTTAGTTCATTCCAAACATGGCCAAGGGGACAAGCAAGGATAGCTAGCACAAGTCCACCCCTTGTCAACTTGACACAATCTTATCTCCTTATGGCATGCATAATTTCCAAATGAAAACAATAACCAGGTCATAATTACACCCTACATAGTATAACTGTTCCACACACAATCACAAATGCATTATATATTTAACCAGGTCATAATTATACCTAATATGATGTAACTATCCCTCATAAACCACAAACACATAATAAATTTTAAAATAGGTGGCAGTAGCCCTTGAGGGACATTCTTTTGGTATCTCAAAACATAAATATGGAAACTACTGATGTTCTCTTAATTGGTGTCATATTACATGATAAAGATATCAAGGAAAGAAAACTCAAATATCTGTATAAACACATTCTTAACAAAATATGACAGAAACATTCATGTCAATTATAACTGTCACTTCTGCAATGGGTATTATGGGCTTAGCTGGTATTTATAACTGCCTTCCTCTACTACCCAGTCTGAATTTCCTCCACGCTCTTCAAGCACCTCAGCAGGTCTTGGTTCTTTTCCTGGAGGAGTGACCCATACCTTTATTCTTGAAGGCTCTGTGCCCTTTGTCATCCTGCCTGGATTAGGCGGCTGTAGTTTCCCATTGACTTTAATCACAGGACAAGGTAATACCAAGAGACACCCTAAAGGATCTCCTGCACTCTAGACATAACCTTTCCTACCTCCATTGTGGAGAAGCAATCCAATTTCCCCATGGTAATTTGGATCAATTACCCCTCTGAACACTGTTAGTCCTTTCTTGGCCTTTTGGCTTAAGGGCATCAGAAGCTCAAAGTGGCCAGGGGCAGTCTCAGCTTCTGGGTCAATGGAATGCTTGTTGTGTTTTCTGACAGGAGGGTTCCCTCCTCTGGAACCAAAACTTCTAGGCCAGCAGGTTGTGTGAACAAGAAGCAAAAATGTTCCTAGTGGGTTATTAGGAGTGATAGTGAATGGAACTATTCCCTTTCCACTTCTGATTCCTGGAACCATGGATCCTGGCTATGGGTGCAACTGTACCATGGATAATGACTCAAAACATAAATCACCTCCTGAAGGACCCTCACCCAGCCCTTCAAACTGCTACTACCTAATTGGTGCTGTAACTGTGTCTTCAAAAGGCCATTCCATCTTTCTATCAGGCTAGCTGCTTCAGGATGGGGGGAGAGGGGACATTGTAAGGCCTGTGGCTTCTATGATTGTGGGCACACTGCTAGACTTCTCTGGCTGTGAAATGAGTTTCTTGGTCAGAAACAACACTGAGTATTGTTATCCATGACAGTGGATAAGGCATTCTGTAAGTTCATGAGTGGAGTTTTAGCAGAAGCATTACATGCAGGAAAGGCAAATCCATAACCCAAATGAGTATCTACTCCGCTAAGAACAAAGCATTCTGTCCATGGAGGAAGTTGTCCAACGTAGCTGACCTGATACTAGGCTGCTGGCTGGTCACTCTGTGGAATGGTTGTTATATCTGGGGCTCAGAGTTACTCTCTGCTGTTGGTAGATCTGGCACTCAGCAGCAGCTGTAGCCAGGTCAACCTCAGTGAGTGGAAGTCTATGTTGTCGAGCCAGTGTGTAACCTCTACCTCTGACACCACAGCCACTTTGTTCATGTGCCCATTGAGCAATGGCACGAATGGCTGAAAGAAGTTGATCATCAGAAAGGCTCAACCTATCTAGTTGATTATTGAACTCTTCCGCTGCTGAAGTCACCTTTCCAATGAGTATTTGCAATGGGACACAAGTATCTGCACATCCTTTGCCCATTTGGAGAGATCTATCTACATCTTCTCTAGATGTCTTTCTTACCAATTTTCCAATCATGCTTTTTCCATGTCACTGACAATGCAGCCCATCCATTGACTATAGCCCCAGTCACTAATCAGTAAACAATCACACATCTGGCCATTTTCCCCTCCAAACAAAATGTATGACTTCCCTTTGTCAGTATCTTTCAGGGTTGTCCCAAAAAGGAGTTGTACCGGGGGCAGTTGTCCTCTCCTAGGCAATGTCTGCATAGCATATAGCACCATCAGTAAACTAGGTCCTAGTCTTCTCTTTCTCAGTTAACCAATCATAGGCAATATTCCATGATGTTACAGTGGCATTCCTGGGTAGAGACAGCATTATAATAGGAGTAGAGACCATAGGCATTTGGAGAACTTCTTGGTGTAACTTGCTTGTGCCCTCAGGACCTGCTTGGGCCTGATCATGTATATATCACTTCCATTTGATAATAGATTGCTGCCATGCAAGTTCCATTTAATAGCTTGGTATGTCCAATAACACCCAGCTCATGATGGGCAGCTCAGGTTGCATGGTAACTTGGTGGCCCATTATCAAATATTCAGTTTTCACTAAGGCCCAATAGCAGGCCGAGATCTGTTGTCTGCAGATGTTGTCTGCAGATATGGTAGAGCCTTGCTCCAAAATCTCAAAGGTCTTTCATGTAATTTGCCAGTGGGGACCTGACAAAGTCTCCAACCAGCATCCTTGTCTCCCATTGACCAGAGTATCATTGGGTCTGAAGGACCATTTGGTCCAAGTGGTAGAGCAGTCTTCATAGCAGCCTGGACCTGTTGAAAAGCCTCCTTCTGTTCAAGGCCCCACTCAAAGTTAGCAGCTTTCCAAGTCACTTGGTGTATGGACCAGAGTAGCATACTTAACTGAGGAATGTGCTGTCTCCAGAATCCAAACAGGCCCTCTAAACATTGTGCTTCTTTCTTGGTGATGGGAGGGACCAGGTACAATAACTTATCCCTCACCTTAGACGAATATCTCAGGGCTGGAGAGATGGCTCAGTGGTTAAGAGCACTGACTGCTCTTCCAAAGGTCCTGAGTTCAAAGTCCCAGCAACCACATGGTGGTTTATAACCATCCATAGCACCTTCTTCTGGTGTGTCTGAAGACAGCTACAGTGTACTTAGATATAATAAATAAATCTTTAAAAAAAAAAAAGGAGAAGAAGACTATCTCTTCATGTCCCACACCACTGGACTCCTAAGAATTTCATTGAGCTAGAAGGCCCTTGAATTTTGGTTGGATTTATTTCTTTTTCTTCTTTTCTCTTCTTTTCTTTCTTTTTTTTTTTCCAAGACAGGGTTTCTCTGTGCTATCCCTGGCTGTCCTGGAACTCACTCTACAGAGTGTCCTATCACTCTGTAGACCAGGCTGGCCTCAAACTCAGAAATCCGCCTGCCTCTGCCTCCTAAGTGCTGGGATTAGAGGCGTGCGTCAGCACTGCCGGCTGGATTTATTTCTTATCCTGATACACGTATATGTTACTAATGAGTTCAAAGTGGTTGCTATCTCTTGCTCACTTGGTCTAGTCACCATAATGTCAATATAGTGCACCAACGTGATATTTTGTGGAAGAGATAGTCAATCAAGATTCCTTTGAACTAAGTTATGACACGGGACTGGAGTGTTACTAGATCCTCGAGGCAAAAGTGTGTAAAGGTATACTGCTGGCCTTACCGACTAACTGGAAGCAAATTGCTTCTGGTGGTCTTTATGGACAGGTATTAAGAAAAAGCCATTTGCTGCATACAATATACCAGATGTGTTAATTTGTTCAAGTAAGGACACTGCATCTGACACAGCAACTGCAATTGAAGTTAACTACCTGATTGACGTTTCAATAGTCAATTATCATTCTCCACAATCCATCTCTCTTCTACGCTGACCAGATGTGATGGGAACCACCACCCCTGTATGTCTCAAGTCCTTCATGGTGGCACTGATTTCTCCAGTTCCTCTAGGGATTTTCATGGTGTTTTTTGATTCACTATTTTCCAAGGCAGAGGCAACTCTAATGACTTCCATTTAGCCTTTCCAACCATAATAGTCCTTACTCCACATGTTGGGGAGCCAATGTGAGATTTCTGCCAACATCTAAGTGTATCTAACCCAATTATTCATTCTGGAACTGGGAAAATAACCACAGGATTAGTTCAAAGACCACTGGACCTATTGTGAGTCAGACTTCAGCCAAAACTACATTAAACTTAGCCGGGTATGGTGGCACATGCCTTTAATCCCAGGAAATATGATTGTTTCCTATCTACCAAGTATACAGTTATCCTTCTTGGGAATGCCAGCGAAGGGAATTTTATCAATGTCCTTCCTTAGGGATCCTGGCCATCCTTTCAATCAAGGAGTTCTGGATCTGCAAACTGACTGAAGTCTGGAAACTGGTTTCAGGCTGAGATTCCCTTCTGTCATGATACAATGTAGCCTTTCTTTCATTTGTTTGAGGTTTTTCTTCCCCACTTATACAGATCAAACAAAAATACAGAAGAGTTTTCTTTTATTTCATGCCAGGAAACACCATGATTGACTAGCCAATACCAAAAGTCCTAAGAGTTATACCACCATAAAAGTCATTTGCCCATTATGTGTCAGACCATTATGAATATTGCTTTGTCTGTGCTGGTCATTACAGTAACTATGATCACCTTGCCTTTGACCATTCACTGCTGCCACCTGGCCCCTGCCAAGTCAGGATCCAATTAAACCTATTGCATTGGATTTATCCAGCCGAGCAGCAGCATCTCCAACCCTAAAGTCTAGCACACACACACACACACACACACACACACATACACACACACACAAAGGTTGATGACAAAGCTCAAATGTGCTGGTGTCTCTCTCAGCATTTTGCATCTTATAGGATTAGTGAGGGGCACATCTTCTGAACCTTCCCATTGTGGAGGATTAGGTTTTACACAGCATATTCAGTCTAGCATTGCAATTTCTCCATGCCTTAAATCCTCCCTCAACACTAACTAACAGAAGGGGTAACAGGCACCTCAAATCCTTTTCAGTAGGCCCTCTTTTGACAAATGCTTTATCCAACCATTCAAACAAATTTTGGACACCTTTTTTCTTTTCTTTTTCTTTCTTTTTCTTCTTTTAACTCTGCGAGCTTTCATATTAAACCTAGAATCTCCACTCAGAGGGCCCATATCAATAAAGTCAGGCTGATCCAGTTTTATATTCCTTTCACCATTATCCCACACCCTAAAACTCCATTCCCACACATATTCCCCAGACTTCTGCTTGAATGAGTTAGCAAACTCATCACGTTTGTTTGCCTCCTCCTGGAGTACACTTTCTAACTCCCCAGGCCTGTTTAGCCTTTGGTCTGGCTGTATGTCTGTCTGGAGGGGACTCTTGGTGGTCCTGTGGGACATCAGTATGGACTTCCCTGGCATCTCCTTCAGGAAAAGTCACTGCTGGTTTATCAGACAATAAGGATTAATATCCTAGTATTTCATGGGTGGGGTGGGAGTCCATCTTGGGAGAGACTACTTCCTCAGGTGGGATAAACCCTTGAGAATCTCAGCCTCAATCACGCCCTCCCACCCATCTCCATCCCACATCACAGGATCCCATTCTTTACCAATTAATGCCCTTACTTTAACAGCTGATACCCTCCAAATGCTGGGACTTGAAATTTCTCTTGAATTCAGCCAACTTTATAATGAGGGTTTCAGTCTTACTTTCCACGACTTGAGCTCTGCTGGAGACAAGACTCTTTTCCAGGGCACACTCAGAAACCTTTAGACCACTTATGTGTATTTGGAGGTGGCCAATTTTATTGCTGAGTTTATTGTTGTCCTTCACCATCCTGAGATGCTAAAAGCTGGTTTTATCACAGAGCTCACTCATTTCCTTTGTCAATTTATCCAGAGATGCTAGTAGCAACCAACGAGCAGCATCATTTTCCTACAAACTGTCACAAGTTTTATGTACAGACTCACCAAATCCATTGCCTCTCACAATTGGTGAATCAGGATAATCAAATGCACTTGTCTCCTAGGTTTTTAAATTGGCTCACAACAAGGGCTTTCAGTACTCTCTGAGCTTCCAGGAGAGGTTTCAGTAACTGAGGAGGCTTCAGTAACTATAGGTGTTGGCGAATTGGAAAGCTTATTCCAGATACTTAGGAAATTAATCTTTGGCTGGGCAGTGGTGGCGCATGCCTTTAATCCCAGCACTTGGGAGGCAGAGGCAGGCAGATTTCTGAGTTCGAGGCCAGCCTGGTCTACAGAGTGAGTTCCAGGACAGCCAAGGCTACACAGAGAAACCCTGTCTCGAAAAACCACAAAAAAGAAAGAAAAGAAAGAAAAAAAATTCATCTTTGTACTTCTGTTGCTCTAGAACCATTGCTGGTACCAAAAATCTGTATTAGTCAGGGTTCTCTAGAGGGACAGAACTTATAGAACTTATGAACACACACACACACACACACACACACACACACACACACACACGGCTTACAGGCTGTGGTCGAGCTAGTCCAACACTGGCCATCTACCAACAGAAGACCCAAGAATCTAGTAGTTAGCTAGCTGTTCAGTCCATAACACTGGATGTCTCAGTGCTCTCCATCAGAATCCTAACGAAGTAGGGCCTAATGCCAGGGAAGGAATGGACTTCCCAGCCTGTGAAAGAGCAAGCAGGCCAAGAATGAGAGAGCTTTCCTCTTCTATGTATTTATGTAGGCTGCCAGCAGAAGATATGGCCCAGATTACAGATGGATCTTCCCACCTCAAAAGATCTGGATTAAAAGTGGGTCTACCTGCTTCAAATGATTTAATTAAGGAAAAAATTCTCTCACAGGTGTACCCAGACTCTTGGGTTTTAATTAATTCCAAATGTAGTCGAGTTGACAACCAAGAACAGCCATCACAGTGAGTGTGGCAGAGAACTATACCTGTGACCCCACAGGGAATATGGCCAACCTGCATACGGCATTGGTTCTTATAGTAGAATTGCTTCCTGAAGGTATCCGCTCCTTGATCACTGCCTAGCTATGTGCACATATACAGGCTGTAATATCTTCAATTCTCAAAGTCCAATTTTCCTAATACTTTTGTTACTGTGTTGTAGAAGGCTGGAACTCAGAGGACGTGGTTTTCATGATAAGGACTGGGAGTTGGTGGACTCATGTCCAGTCTGCCATCTATGTGAAACACATTAGTCCCTGGTAATCTCATAAGGAGAATTTGCCTCTAACTTTAAAGCCGAAAACCCACTAGAGTATCTGTTAAAAAAGAATCGCGATTCATGCCTTTTATATTTTCAGCTCAGAGGTTAAGAATTGTGTCTGATCTGAAGTGTCTTCGCCCAGGTTCTCAATATAAAACCCCCTGCCGCCCACCCCCCCACCCCCCATCTTAATTATGAAGGGGAAAGTCCTAGCACCTGGGTGCTTCCTCTGTAAGAACTTCATAAAGCATAAAGCCACGTCCACTTCCAGGGAGGAACACTGTGGTTCCTGCCTGAGGGGACAGAGCTTTGGAGAAGTGGTTTTGGCCTTGTGTAAGGTGATCCAAGTGATGTTGGACCTGAGACTTGAGCCTCCACACCTCTGGCAGCGGAACCGCTGCGCCAAAAGGTATGCCGCAGAGTGAAGAGCTCACACCCAGAACACTAGCCATCAGTGTTTTATGACAGGGCCACTAAACAGAATCACCTTAAGACCTGAGCATCACCTTGCAGAGAGAGCTTAAGCAAGTCCACAGACATAGCGAGATGTCCCAGAGCAGGGACAAGACAAAATCTCTTACGGCTCCAGTTTCTCATCTGTAGCCCTAAATGCTGGCCCAGCCTGGGAAAAAGAAATCCCCATTTGTCCATAAAGTTTCATCCTTAATAAAACTGATATAAAACTAACTAAGCTTCACTTATTGGCAAAAAAAAAAAAAATTAAAACCAAAGCAGCCCAAGGACAGACGGCCTGTAATAGAAGCTAGCCATAAAGGATGGGCAGAACCCACCCAGAAGTCACTAATCATCACCCTCCCCTTTAGGCGACCACTGGAGCCCAACTGCCTTCTAACTGCCAATCAGCTTCCTGTCTCAGCTTCCTGCAGGGATTATGGTGTGAACCACAGTGTACACAGCCTGCACATGCGTCCATCAGTCTCTTCCCAGTGTTGGAGAATTGAGACCAGGACCTCGTATATGTTAGGCAAATACTTATCACGGAGCTATGTCCTCAGCCCAACGGTTAGTTTTTATTTTCAGGAACCATCTCACTAAGCACTTCGGGCAGCTCTTGAACTCATGATGTTTGCTTGAGGCCATCAGGCCTGGCTCTTTCTACCCACTCTTCCAAGATGATCCCTGAGCCTTGAGAGGCAGGGGAAGCTACGGATGTCCTATTTAAGGCTGAGCACTCCTTAGTCTCTTATCTCTGTATGCTGACCAGTTGTGGGTCTCTGCGTTAACAGCCATCTACCTCACAAAGAAACTTCGTGGGAGTTTGAAGGTGAATTGACTTATGGGCGTAGCCAGTTTGAAGGTGAATTGACTTATGGGCGTAGCCAGTTTGAAGGTGAATTGACTTATGGGCGTAGCCATAAATTGCAAGGTGTTTTTATTTTTATTTATTTATTTTTAATACTATGCCCACTTAGCAGAATAATAGTAGCAAGTTCTCCCCTAGTCCCTATGACCTATCTTCACATTCATGGCCCTGATAATGGTGTCAGGTGTGGGTTCTGTCTCATGACACAGGCCCTAAGCGCAATAAAAAAGTGTTTGGTTACTTTATGGTATCTCACAGGGGATCTCACTTTTCTCTTCTAATATCATGCAGAGCACAGCACCTTCTGGCAATATGCAAGCTGGCTGAAGGTCTGAGTCCTCCCAGGCAATACCAGATTGACTTCACCGTGTTCTTGATTCAAGCGTGTGTTGTCTTCAGCAACAGGGTCTTATGGCCAAGTTCTTATGGGCGATCATGAGCAATGGTCATTATCTATAATGTTTAGGGGTCTATGGGAACCAATTGGTCAACAACCCCAACACCCCCTGCACTAGGATTCTCATTTTCTATCATTGGGTTATCCACTGTCCTTGGTATGGGGTAATTCCATTTCAACTCTATGTGTACGATGTAAGTATATATTTTAGGAAGCTCCTTCAGAAATAAGTTTCTAGGACTTTCTCAAACGGCCTTTAGTGTTAGTTTTTCCTCTTCTACCTTACCTTCCCATCCCCCACCTCATTTACTCCTTCTTGATCCACTATTCCCCACCCCTTCATATCACCAAATTTTATCTTCCTCCCTTGAAAGCTCCTTGCCCCCCATGGCCTCATAAAGTTTCCTAACCTCTATGGGTATTCCAAATGAAACCCACATCTGCAGATTCAAAGCTAACATCTGTAT
>JADRCD010220182.1:0-21085 GCA_019843815.1 Montemys delectorum
TGTGTGTGTGTGTGTGTGTGTGTGTGTGTGTGTATAATAGTTTCTTGCTTTAGGGAATTTCCCTCCTTGTTTCTTAATTTCCTAGTCAATACAGACCTTAGTTTAGGGTTTTGTTGTTCTTGTTCTTGTTGTTCTTGTTGTGTTTTGGTTTGGTTTCTCTTAACTGCTGTCTTTGTTGTAAACTCAAGAACATTGTACTTTGTTCTGTGGACCAGGAATCACCCTCTATAAATGGAGTCCACACCTGTCACTGACTGATGCTGTCCTTTGGCTACCTAGCCTAGCACCATCCCCAGCTCCCATTCTTATCTGTTACATACTATTCACCAGCAAATTCTGTGGCCTACCTTTAAACTTGATGCAGAATTTTAGCATAGCATGCCTCCTTTCCATCATTACAGCCTGCATCCAAGTCGCCAGCATCCTCATCTTCATTGGAGCACCCAGCAGCATGTCCACCTGTGCACTATGGCTGACCTCACTTGCCTTCAGCTAATTCTCAATAGCGTCAATATGACTCTTCAATCCATTCATTAAAATCATGTCCCCTCGCTGCTGAAAACCATCCAGGTTTTTTTCCCCCCCTGCTTCCTTCGGTGTAAATTCCACAGCCCATCCTACCTGACCTTTCTCCCAATTGTCTAGCCTCATTCCCTCCTTCTCTCCCTACTTCTTACTCCACTTTGACCTACTTGCATCCTGTACTTATGCACCTTCGGCTTTTCTTCCCTCTTCCTCAAATTTTATGTCCTTAGGAGGCCTCATCATCTTCAGCAGATCCTCCCTCAAGGCTTGGTCAGCAAGGACTCATGGCTTGATACAAAAATAACGGTTCCACAATCTCCTCTACTCTCTCCACCATTCCCGCTCTTGTAGCTTTCCTTGACATTGGACTTTATACATTCGCTTGTTTATTTGTTTACTGTCTATTCCCTGCTAGTCTATCATGAGTTTCATCAGGTCAAGAAAAAAAAATGATACTAGAATTTTCAACTACCCTGGTTTGCATATGGACTTTCAGGTCATCCAGGGCAATATACCCTGTCCCCCTAAAACAAAACCAAACAAACAGAAGAACAAAAAATAAAGAAAAAAAACTGTCTCTTTCACTTACCCTCAGGTCCCTGGCAACAAGGGCAGTGACTGACACATCTAGTATTTGTGTTAAACTTTTGGTGAGCAAATGAGTGTATAAACATAATTTACCAGTCATAGCCAGGCTGATAAGTGTCTATACTACATACTAGGTAGTGTTTAAAGAAAGTATGTAGCTTCAAGTCAAGAAATGCCTTCAAGCATGGAGCTTTAATGCAATGTCTTGGTCTAATGTTCGAGTACACAATGTCAGTTCTATTTTCAAAATAATTTGCTTTGGGAAGGTCGCTACTGTCTACTCGTGAGAATAAGAATGGACGTGGTTAGGACTCAGGAGTCGGGAAATCAAAGTCTAGGCCCCTAGCATGGTGAGTACTTTGGACTATAAGACAGGGGAGCTTTGTCAGAAGCAAGTTTTTCCTGGCTCTATCTTGCTTCCTTTCAGGTCAGGTCAAGCCATGGAAATTAAAATTCCTCTTCCCTAAGACTACACCTTGAAAACCAGAATCCCTCCTTCCCATAGCCTGTCATAAAACCTAGGGGAAAAAAAAAACACTCTGGCTTCCTTCCCTCTGTGTGTGAATTGGCCATAAAGTAATTCTTTAACCTACCTCGCCTGATAGTCAATCTAAGACCCTCATTAGCTCAGGAAGAAGGAATGTCACACAGAGATCTCAAGAAGAATCAGAAGAAGCAGCCCCAACTGGGTTTTCCCTTGGTCCATTATCCTTAGGTTTTATGCAGTTTCATTCTCCATCCTATTCTATTCTCAGGACCTAACATAAACATAGAGCTTTTGTTGGGTCTCTCGGTCTTTATTTCTGAAGGCTGTCCTGCTACATAAAGCTTCAGTTAATGTCTTTCTTTTGCTAACCTGTCTATGTTATAGGTTTGATAAGTGAGGAAAAAAAAACCCTCAAAAGTTCACAGGAGGGGGTCAGGAAGGAGAAGGCTTGCTCTAGATGAGCAGGTATGTCTTAGCTCTCTAGCTGATGTCTGCTTCAGCCCTTCACGTCCACAGCCCGGAGCAGGATTTTAGTGTCACATTAAAACCTCCACCCAGACATCTGCGCTCGTCAGTTAAGTCTACCAAAGCAAAATGCCACAGACTACCTGGGTAGCAGAAGCAAGATGTATTTCCTCAGAGCTCTAGAGATGGAAAGTCAATTAGCAGATGATAACGATTCAGTTGCAGACTCTCTGGTCTTGGCCTGCAGATCACTATCTTCCTCCAACACCTCAAGTGTCTTTCCCGGGTTCTGGAGTGGTGGGGGTAAAAGGAAGGGAGGAAGGAAGGAAGGGAGGGAGAGAGGAAGAAAATAAAGGGAAGGATGAGGAAGAGAAAACGGAAGAGGAAGAAAGACTGCTGACAGGAGGAATGCAGTCTGATCAGTGGGAAAGATAGCATGTGAGGCAAAGGGCACAAGCTTAAGACCTGGAAAAAAAAAAAAACAAAAAAACCTGGAGCAGGCCTGGACAGCCCTGAGGCCTAGTTTTTTCTGAACAATACACTGGAAATCACCAGAGTGCTGCCCATCAAAAGTACTTTAGTCTCTAAACCCAGGAGACATGTTCTAGAAGCTTCACTGGGACACATACAGTATCTTCATTAGGTGTATCGGAATCTTCTAGATCCCTTTCATAACTCAGGCCTGAGCCGGCCTGGCCTGTATATGAGAGGTTCACTTTTCTTTGGAAATATACTGGGTGTTTGGAATCAGAATAGTCTTCAGAAAGACGTCTCTCAACTTTCTTCAACAATAACTTTGGGACAAAGACTCTACCTTGAACACACACAGAGACACGGGCATACACGTACTCACACGCACCGATAATAGATAATTTTAAAAGGTGCAAAGATTTTAACAGACAAAAGAAGGACTCTATTAAAAGAGCACTCCACGACTGAAATTCTCCCCAACACTGGAAACAGTCCTGTGGATTCCTTTCTAGAATCTTTGGGAGGCGTTGATCCACTTAGATATTAAAATGACTCTAAAATGTAAGTATTTTCATTACCCCTCTTCAACAGACAAAGCAGATGAGGCAACTGTGTGTTAAGGCAGCTTGGCCAAAGTTTAGTGCCTAAAAATGAATCAGGCCATCCATGACCACCAACCCCAGCTGAAGTATGTTAGTGCAGAAGCATCAAGTGCCTAAAATGTCCCTTATCTCTCCTTTTTTTGGAAAATGACACAGGAGTCCAAAATATCTTGGTGGCACATGGAGTTTAATGTTGCTTGTAATCTAACAGAATAGAAGGTGGTTCTGGGGGCCTGGAGGCATCTAATGTTACAGAAAATCTTTCCTGAGCACAATGTCAGCAAATTGTCTACCTTCAAATATGGGCTCGTTCAACCAAAACCCAAATTATAGGAAAAATTTAATTATAAAAGAGATAAAAAAAAAAAACAAAAAAAACAGAGGTTGAAATTAGATTTGTAGAGATGATTGGCTTTCAGGAGGGATCCGTGTTAAAAAGTAAGCTTTGATTCAAGTTTAGTGTTTGATCTTGCTAAAATGACACTGACAACGTGTGTTTGTTATATGGAGAATGGGAACACCCTAGGCCAGTGGTTCTCAACCTGTAAGTCATGACCCCCTCGGGAGTCACATGTCAGCCATCATGCCCATCAGATATCTACATTACAATTCATAACAGTAGCAAAATTACAGTTATGAAGTAGGAATGGAAATGATTTTATGGTTGGGGGTCAGCACAACACTGTATTAAAGGATATCAGCCTTAGGAAGGTTGAGAAGCACTGATGTCTCTGTCATCTGGGTTGGTTCAGAGGGAGGCAGGCATGCAGTGGTCCAAAGGCAGTGAGGTTATCAAGAGGACTCTGTATTTTCAGATTGAGGTTCCCCACTGGACAACTAACAGTCAATTAAGAAAAAAAAATCAATATGAGTTCTTGGCACTTAACACTTTGAAAACTAAATTCCAGGGCAGTGATATATCTAAAATGAAAATGGAATATGACAGTGTTCTCATATATGTTATGTATGTTCTGAACATATTCTCATATGTATTCTCCTGTTTGTTAGAGAACACAGTTTTTTGTTTGATTGCTTGATTTATTGAGTGATTTTTGGAGGGGGATTGTTTTGTTTTGTTTTGCTTTTTGCTATTGTTTTTGAGACAAAGTTTCTCTGTGTAGCTTTGGTGGTCACTTTGTAAATACCAGGCTGGCCTCAAACTCATAGGTCTGCCTGCCTCTTCCTCCCAAGTGCTGGGTGGGATTAAAGGCCTGAGCCACTCACTACCACTTGGGAAGAACACAGTTTTGACCTTGGGACAGAAGACACCTTTTGAAGACATGGAAAGCAAAGGTCATAAAAGTAAAAATATCAGAAAATTTGGCTGTTTCCAAAATTCACACTTTCTAAGTCAAAACACACCATAAGTGTAATAAGAAGGGTGGTGGCCGATTGGGAGGATATATTTAGGACCCAATTAACAAAGGCTTAACATGTAGGAAGTTATAGAGACTGGGTAAGAAGATTTTTTCTGTTTAATGCTAGAAATAAAATGAACAAATGAGATACAAAGTTAGAACTTAGGAATGTGGTTGGCCAACATAGCCCAGAACACACTGTATTGCAATACCACTCAGAAAAATACAGGTTTAAGCAGTAAAATAACTTTCTTTTTTGTACTCATCAGATAGTAAAGGAATGCTAATGTTTGAAAATATCATTGTTGGCAAGGGTGCATAAGGAGCTTCCTTGAAAGGCTTTTAGTCCATGCAGCCATTTTGGACAACATTGGAGCAGTCTCTGTTAAGATTCATAATGTAAATATTCTATCATCTCACTTTGGGAAGCAATCAAACTTTACACTAAGAAGCACAAGTGAAGTCTCTCATTGCCTAATTGTTTGCAACTATAAAAAAAGTTTACACATGCATATTTAGTAATATGGTGTAAATAGTTAAGTCCGTGTGATGATCATATTTTAAAATATTATGCAACAGTTAAATTTTAAAAGTCATCTCAAAGAATAAAAATTCTTAAAATTTTTAAATTAATATTCATGTATTGCTGTGAAAACTCATCAAGATATGTATTTTACAAGAAAGAAAGTCTATTCACAGGAAGATTTTTAAAACTTCCCAGAGCAAAAATAATTCCATAAAAATCAATGACTATATATATTTTTATTTTTAGGAAAAACCTGTACCTAAGAATGTAATAGAAGCTGGGCGATAGTGGCACACGTCTTTGATCCCAGAACTTCATAGGCAGAAGTAGGTGGACCTCTTTGAGTTCAAAGCCAGCCTAGTCTACAGAGCTAGTTCCAGGGCAGTCAGAGCTGCACAGAGAAACCCTATTTCCAAAACCAAAATGAAAGCAACAACCACAAAACAAGAATGATAACAGAAGTTCTACTGGAGAGGGTGTTATTATAAACTAAATATTTGGGTCCTTCCAAATACATCTGTTTAGACTTGTACAGCATTTTCCTCCTAGGTAGAATGCTTCACTTTACGGGAAATACGTTAAGGTCTAGGATGTTCTTACATCAGGCTTCTGAGGGCTCAGGAAGGAAACAACTCAGAGCTTCCCAAGCCCACAAAACTGACCGGCTACTCTAGGCCTTCCCTCTACAAGCATAGATAAGCAATAAGGACTGATGACAGACATTCCCACACAATCCAAGCTGGCTACAGAAGGCTTCGATCACCTGGGCTACCTGCAAAGACATGTTCCAGGCTGTTGAGCGGCCTGCAGGCTGTTCAGTGTGCTTCAGGTTTCCAGCTTTCATGAGCTGTCATTCATGCTAGGGTAAGCTTTTGGGGATAAAATTTGTTTGTTTAAGTCATTTCCAATCCTATCTGTAGCCCCTCACCCACGTTTCTGCAAGTAACCCTCATAAAACTCATTGGCTCACCAAATTGGACTTTGGTGGTATCTTTAAAGTGGTCTGCCTTTGGTTCCCAATTTGAAGTGAGTTGATACTTGTTGATACATGTTCTCATCTTTCCAGAATAATGTCATATCACAAGGCTTAATCCCGCAATGGCTGCATTTGGAGTATGGAAGTAATTCAGTTTAGTGAAGCCAGAAGGGATAGAGGTGGGGTCAGATTCGATGGGGTCTTTGCCTTTACATTATGGACTTCTCTCTATCATTTGAATCCTCTACCCACAGTGTGTACCAATGAAGGGACACACAGGGTAGACTGAGAGGACAGCAGACTATGAACCAAAACAGGAGCCTTCACTAGACACCAAATCCTGTGGGAACCCTGATCTTAGACCTTGCAACCTATAGACATGGGAGAAAATATATTTCTGTTGATTGGGGCTTCTGGTCTGTGGAATTTTGTTATGCTGGCTCGAACAGGCTAAGATAGCTGTCCCAGAAGATGTTAGGCTGAGCTGAAATGATAGCTATTGCGTTCTCAGATTGTAGAAAGGGAGTAGTAATTCATGGATTACTCACGTGGTTAACTGTAAAAACTCAACTTTCTCTTCTCTCTTCCTCTCTTCTCTTCTTTCTTCAACCACCCTTTTCCGTGCCATTACCCCAACTGGACAATATTAATTAAGGCTCTGACAGACATCTGCAATGCTTTCTGATCCTTCCAGCAATACTTTCCAAGAAGACTGCCTTTCGGGTCTAAGGCCAGACAATAAATCTTGTGACCAAGACTCCCTAGAAATACCATGCTTCCCACAGGAATCCCTAGAGATCACAGCAGTAGAATAAGGGAGTGTGATTGATAGGGAGGTGTATAGTAAGGAGAACGCACTCTCTCTTATCACTAGAAAAGGCTCCAGTAAAACAGCCACTCCCTACCATGGGTACTATGGGATATGTTCTGTGTGTTATCTCAATATTGATGGCCAGTATTTACTGCTTCTTCAGTAAGTGGCAGACATTTCCTAAACATTTTAGACACACCTCATTAATCCTTAAAACACTCCCTACAAAGAACTTGAGGTAATCCTTCTTTAGTCTTGGAAATTTCTTGTTAAAAAATGTTTGTTATAATTTACTATTTTACCAATATCGTAAGAAATCGAAAGAGAAACAACTTCCCCATCATAACCACCTTCCATCCACATGGATGTTATTCTTACATACTCCTTTCAGAGGTTCAGCTATATTCTTACATGTGGGGATCAGAGGAAGCCCTGAGTGACTCAAATCCTGAGAGGATGTGTGTTGTTGACAAAGACATGCCCACATCAAAGATCATCGTAGCCTCAGACCCAGAGGCAAAAATGGGGCAAACCCTTCCCTTCCATCTGTGGATTTTAACAGTGTGCGCAGAAAATGTTCACTATAGCTCTCTCCCTCTGGGACGCTTAGAACCTGAAGAGTGCCTCTCCCACCAGTCTGTTCCTACCTAGCTTAACTGAGCCTGTCTCCTCGATCCAACTGTATATCGGCATAAACATATAAACCCCATCTGTGTATTTATTGGATATAATAAGCCTACCTGCTTGTTCAACTGTATAAAATAACCCCATATATAATCAACTCTCTATAGTAGCCATGCTGAGCTTCTGTGCTGCGATGGTTTCTCCATCAGAGAGCTCAGTTGACTGGGTTCCAGCCTTTCTGTGCATCCATCTATCATTTCTCCTTGTCTTTGGCACCTCCACTCAGGTCCATCCCTAGAGCCTGTTGGATTTGGCACTTACACATTTTGTGCTATCAAAGGGTGTATATACTTTTGTAGATAGCTATTTCCATTTAGCATGCTTGTTATATACTCCTCATAATTGCCCTTTAATGAGTATTCAATATTTCATTCAATTGTTATGCTATAATTTACTTATTTATTCCCTCGTGGTTGGCATCTAGATCATTTCTGACTTGTTAGCATAGATACTGTTGAATAAACATTTTTTACATGCATGAATTTTTAAATTTGAGTTATTCCCCTGCAGTGACTCCTTAGGGGGATCACTGAGTCATCAAACAGAAGTACATTTTATGACTATTGATCAAAATTGATCAATAACTTTCCAAAGCCTTGTGCCCAGTAATGATGCCACCAGTCATGCATAAATAGACCAGCTCTATCACTGCACTGTCAGCCTTGGCTAGCACCAGTCCAAGACTTTTGTTGATGTAAAGACTTCAGAAGACTGTGCCTCAGAACTAAGACCTCTTGGGAAGAAAACCACGGCAACACAGGAAAGGGCTCAGCATCCATTCCTTTGCTGCAGGAAAAGTACCTGAACTTTGATGCTTTAACATGCAAACTGGCTGTGGTCACACAGTCACCGGAGACTCTATCTCTGTACCTGTGCCTCTCTACATCTCTTCTTCTCTCAACCTCTCTATCATCCCCCGCCCCTTCTCTCTCACACACATTTCTGCTTACTCTCCTATCCCCACACATACAAACGGTTTTTCATACTGGGCAGAATGGATCTAACAACAGAAGCAAAGCTGGCAGAAATTGTAAGTCCTACAACAGTGTGAGAGGCTGTGGACCCAGATGGATTTTATTCCCCATCACCTTGGATTCAGGATCACCATTGTGCAGTTGAATAACTTGGGATTAATAACAAAGGACTGCCAGCCAAAGAGCTCAGCTGAAGCTGTGATCCAATTTGAGATCCAGCCTCTATCAATCCAGAAGGTTTGATCTTTGGTTTCAAGTTTCTGATTTTAATTTTTTTCCCTAAAGGTTAACCAAAATGTATATTCACTTGGAAGCCTCTTTTTTTTCTATTTCTTAGAAGATACCATCAAGTAGGCTGCCAAGAGTTTTCAGTTATTAAACCAATAAATGTACCAATAAGTCAATTTGAGATATGTTGATATTACCTCCTATCCAATTCATCACAGTCAGAGATTGTAGAATCAGGTCAGATTCCTGAATCTGTAGAACTCATCTGTGGATGGGCAGATGAGTTTAATAAGTTTTCCCATGCCCCATCACCATGTTAACAGTGGGCCAGCGCGAAATGTGGAATCTCTCTATTACTTACTTTTCCTTTTGCTGCAACCAAATATCCTGATAAAAGCAACTTAAGGAACAAAGTTTATTTAGACTTATAGATCATGAGTTCAGCCCATCATGGAGGGAACCTCAAAGCAGCAAAATCTTGAGGCAGGCACAGCTTTTCTACAGTCAGGAAGCAGAGAGATGAACGTCAGTACTCGGCTCACCGTTTCCTTTATACTTATCCATAATGCCCGGTCATGAAAAGGTGCTGCGCACGATCCAGGTGGATCTTCGCTACCTCGATTAATCTAATTTCTGTAGCCCTTCACAGGCCTGCCCAGAGGCGCTTCGGTTAGGTGATTTTGGTTGCTTGAATAGGTTTGCCCCCCTCCCCTAGAGTTATGTGTTTGAACTCTTGGCCATAGGGAGTGGCGCTATGAAGAGGCGTGGTGTTATTGGAGAAGATGTGGCCTTGTTAGAGAAAATGTGTCACTGTAGAGGCAGGGATTTGAGGTCTTAAATGCTCAAGTGACGCTCTGTGTGGAACACATGTAGTTTCCTCCTGGCTGCCTTTGGATCAAGAGGTAGTACTCTCAGCTCCTTCTCCAGCACCATGCCTGCCTGGATGCTGCCAGGCTTCCTGCCATGATGATAATGGACTGAACCTCTGAACCTGTAAGCCAGTCCCAAGTAAATGTTTGCCTTTACAAGAGCTGCCTGGGGCTGGGCAATGGTGGCACATGCCTTTAATCCCAGCACTTGGGAGGCAGAGGCAGGTGGATTTCTGAGTTCGAGGCCAGCCTGGTCTACAGAGTGAATTCCAGGACAGCCAGGGTAAACAGAGAAACCCTATCTCACAAAACAAAACAAAACAAAACAAAATAAAACAAAACAAAAGAGTTGGCTTGGTTACTGTATCTCTTCACAGCAATAAAACCCTAAGTAAGACATTGACAATCAATATTAAGCCTCACAGTTCCCAAGCCAGCAATGTTTACAACAAGTACTACCCACTACGTACAAGTTAATAACATCATTTGTTTATTTTATTTTATTTTATTTTTATTTTTTCATGTTCATGGGTGTTTTGCCTGCTTGTATGCCTGTACCCATGGGCCTGAGGAAGCCAAAAGAAGATGTTGGATCCCCAGGATCTTAAGTTACAAGTTACAGTCGTTTGTGAGGTGTCATGTGAGTACTAGAAATTGAATCCAGGTCTACTCAAGAGCAATCAGTGCTTTTTAATGACTAAGCTCTTTCTCTAGCCCCAACAAGTCATTATATAAGCTTGAGTTTGAAAGTCTAACACTGTTGGGCAGAAGTATCTCTCTTGAGCTACTCTGCCTACAGCGTTGTTACCCTCAAGTGAGTGTTGGCGTTCTGAGCCACCACCTTCGGGGCATACAGATAGGAAAATTAAAACAGGATGTAACCAGAAAATTTATCACATATAGGATATCATTTTCAGAGAGTGCCAAGGCATTAATATTACCCCGTCAACACACTAACAAGTACATTAAACACTTGTACACTTTAGCCAAGATTTTGAGGATGGATAGAGTATATTTAAATGTATTTCTGTCTACCCTTTGCCTATTAGGACATATTGCTCCTTTTGTGTGTGCTCTCCCCACAAACCTAAGCAGAAATTTCAACACAGGACTTGAACTCAGAGGGAGGTTTCCAGTGGCCCTTGAGTACTCACTGGCTTTATTTCATTCATTATGTCTCCTCTGCCTTACGTATGTCTGAATTGTGCTTATCATGGAGAATTTGTCTTCTTCTAAGTGCCTTCTTACCTTTAACAAAGAGGGGCTATGCAGCTTTTCATTACACATGATGAAAAACGTTGCTGTTTGCTGACTTTCTGCCAAAGCCTGCCACAGTCTTACCCCAGACAAAAATGAACAATTTCTGTCCACCAAGCTGCCCTCTTTTCACCCAAATTTGCCCTGTCACAGTGCAGAAGCCGATCCTCTTCTAAATTATATAGAGGTATTGTTTTGAGACCTCATTTTTTTTTTAACCCTGACTTTCAGACAAATTGCTTTTCAAGGACTTAGGTCCCTTTCCCTCTGACCTTGCAGAAGCCTTCTGGACAGATCGGTGATTCCTGGGTGCACCGTTCCTTCCTTGACCGGCCTGTCTCTCAAAATCAGAGCCTGAAGCTCTGCCTGACGCTCCCTGCTTAGGCAACCTGACCCAAACACAACTCACATTCACCCTTCTCTGTTAGAGAAGTCAGCCTTCTTCCATTCCTCCTCAGCTCCACCCCACCACAATTAACCTATCAGAAGAGCCTTTTTGTTCTGTCTCTCTGTTTGACTGCCACCACCCCTCTTTTTCACGGTCCTACCGTAAATCTTGGAATCTACCCTTGCTTCCTTCTAACTCACTGTTCATCCTGTGTCCAGAATAAAGACACAGATTGCAGCATATCATCCCGCTGCATTAAACTGTTCAGGAATGCACCACTGACCTTAACTCCGCCCCGTGATCTACAAGACTTAGATAATCAATGCAGGCTTGCCTCATGTATCATCGTCCGTGTTTTCTCTTCAGTGCAGAAGGCATATAACAGAAACCGCTCAAGAAATGCCCGTTGTCTCCTGCCTCCCACCACCACAGAAAAAAAGAAAAAGAAAAAACGAAAGTGATGGTCATTTAGTGTGCTGTGGATACTTATTTGTTAAATATCTGCCCTCCAATTAAAATAAAGCTCTGTAGACTGCTGGGTCGTGGTAGTACATGCTTTACTCCCAGCGCTTGGGAGACAAAGGTAATCTACAGAGCAAGTTTATAGCCAGGGCTGTGCAGAGAAACTTTGTCTCCAAAAAACCCAAAAAACGAAAGCCAAACCAAACCAAACAACCGAAAGAACAAAAACAGAAACAGCAGCAACAACAAAAACCTCTGTAGAAACAAAGGCCTAAATGTTTTGTCTGACTCTTTATTCTGTTTTGTCATTGTAATGGAGAGTGGGTTGTTGTTCGCTTATTTGTAATGTTGGGGATCAAATCTTGGGCCTGGTACATGCTAGGCAAGCACTATATAACCAAGTTATAGCTCCTTGGTTATAGCTCCTAATCCTTTTATTTGTAATAGGATGAGGGTCATGAGGAATTACGCAAAAGTTAAGGAAAACTGCCAGATGTGGTGGCACATTCCTTTAATCCAGCACTGGGGAGGCAGAGGCAAGAGGATCTCTGAGTTCAAAGCTATTCTGGTCTACATATCAAGTTTCAGGACAGGATAGGCTAGTTAATGAGATCCTTGCCTCTCAGAAAACCAAACCAAACAAAAGGTTATCAGAAAACAAAAGGGTTATCAAAAACAGATTGATAGTGTACATAATAAGTTTGTATCAAAAGATACAGTGCTAAGTATAAAATACATGAAAGAAAGTTGGGTATGTAGCATAGTATCACAAACGTAAAAATATTTGCAATCAGAAGAGCAATATGCATTTTGTAAAAGCATAAAAAAAAAAAAGCACGCACATTAAATGTATTGGGATGGCTGCTCCGGCATTGAGTGGGTAGACACAGGAAATAAAGTAGAAAAATAGTTAAAAAACCCAGGGGAAATGGTTGTTAAATGATGAATGGATCCTGCAAATGTAATGAGACTCTACAGTGCATGAGCATAAAAATGTAAGGAATGGTAATATAAAAAATGAAGTGCGTTTATAAATATTCGTTCCTTATTAGTGTGTGTCCTGGTTGGTTTTGCTGTCAATTGGACATACCTGGGTGGAGGTAACCTCAGCTGAAGAACTGTCTTCATTAAATGTCCTATAGGTATGTCTGTAGGACTTTTTTTTTTTTTTTTTTGATTGCTGATTGATGGAGGAGGGCCTAGCCTACCCCACACTACTCTAGTAAATAGAATCCCTCCATAGTCTCTGCTGCAGTTCCTGCCCTTAGTTCCTGCCTTGCTTTGCTTGATAATGAACTATAACTCTTCCCACCTCCCAGTCAATTTCATGTTTTATCACAGCAATAGGAAACAAAAGACGTCAGCTGGGGACTCCCTCCAAGGTTTTTGAGAAGAAATATGGGTCTGGGTTGAAACTGTAAAAAACAAAAACCTAATAGTAGAGACCAGAAAAAAATCTTGACATCTTGATATCTGAAAATTCCAACTAAGAGTTCAATGTTGCCTTGAGTTGTAATATTCTTAGAAAAGTACTTTCTAGATCCAGTTTTGCTGATCTCCAAGAAAGCGCCAGGCATGCCCCAAAATCCTTAAAACAAAGTTTATTTTTAGCTCACTTTAATTAGGACACGTAAATATATGTCATGCAGCACTTTAAAGAGAAAAATGGATTATCACATTTTATTAATGAGACTAGCGTGGGAGCATTATATCACCACTCTGCTCTGTATAAAACAATTAGCATTTTTAGGCCATTAAAAAATTCTGGGATTAGATAGATGACTCAATGGGTAACGTCCTTGCCAAGCAAATGTGAGGAGTTGAGTTCAGTCTCCAGAACCCACATAAAACTGGACAAGGTCGTGTGGGTCTGTAATTCCACTGCTCCTACAGCAAGATGGGAGGTGGAGACAGGAAACTTCCTCCAGAAGACCACAAGTCAGCTACCCTGGTGTCCACAGTGACAAGCACAACCACACCAACAAGAAGAGACCATGACCCTTATCAGAGGACTGACAGCTGAGATTGTCTCAGCATCACATAAGCACCTTGACACAAATTTACCCAGAGTGCACGCGCGCGCGCGCGCGCGCACACACACACACACACACACACACACACACTCAATTAGAGGTCCTGAATAGAATCAGTGAACAAAGAAAAAGAAAGCACACATGCTCAAATGACTCAATTACAGTAACATTTCAGTATGCATCCAAGAAGGTCATGCTTGCTCTTCCGATCACAAGCACAGACCCACAGCCTAGGTTCAGTCAGGCAAACAGAATTTTTAAAAACAAGGAACTTCAACTTT
This sequence comes from Montemys delectorum, assembly GCA_019843815.1. NCBI lineage: Eukaryota > Metazoa > Chordata > Mammalia > Rodentia > Muridae > Montemys > Montemys delectorum. The sequence continues at coordinate 13,986 of JADRCD010220182.1, forward strand.
CTGAGCCCTACAGTTTGGAAAAAAGGCAGCTGGGTTGCATAATTGATCGTGAAATATTTATAAACTTTGGTGACATGATTTCCAGATCTCAGCAATGAAGCTCACATATCACTTTCATGGCCGTCATAAAGCTGACTTTAGCATCTGGATTGTCACAGCCTGTGTTTCTTGATCATGTTAACAGGACCAGCATCTTCATTTCCCAATGGCAAAGGGGATCAGGCTCCATTCATAAAATATGCCCAACATATTTTATCACAAGGATTATCACCAGGAGTCTGTTTACTCAATTGCAATAACTAGCTTGACCAAGTAATAAGAAGTATCATTTCCGAGCCTTCATTATATGACTCACGTGGTTAGTCAGAAGGGTCTAGACTACTGGCTTTCACACATGAGTTTACATCAGAACCTCTTGGCAGCCCAAATTAAAAAACAAACAAACAAACAAAAAACAAAAAGCCCAGCTCCAGTTCTCTAATTTATGGAACTTCTGAGTTCAGAGGTAGGGGCTGGGGCCAAAGAATTTAGATTTCTCACCAATCCCTATGTGATCCTGGGACTATGCTTTGGTATTCACTGGTTTGTCACGTGCAGCAATAGAAATTAAACACCAAAATCTCAGAAGATAAATGCAACAAGGCTTTGCCTTTTGCTTTCATGACACCCTATATGGGTGAGCTGTATTGACTGTGTTTAGAGCCCAAGCTTCCACCTCACAAGAAAAGAATAGAAGACACTATGAACTACCTTTGGGTCACTTGGCTCCCCATGCATTTACGAGAACTCACTCAGGAGCTTTGGGAAAGTCCAGGCGCACGCTTTCTATTTCTTAAGATGTAGCCTATAATGTGCCTCACATGTATCCATGATGAAGAATAGCAAAAACTACTTCCCAGTCCTTATGATGATAGAAGCACTTTTGTAATACCGAGAGAAAAACAAGAGTTGAAACAACGTAAGCACCTATCAGTGGGGAAAAAGAAGAAACAAAATATGATTAATTGAGAGACTAAAATATATCACACAAAGGCAAACTGTCTCTTGATATGTCAGCATGCATAGCTCAGACAAGAATACAGCACAACTCTCCATGTTGTAAATGCAGGAGTCTAAAAGTGTAAGTTGGAGAATGTTTTTGGTTGCCTACCATCTTGCTAGGGTCCCTCATGCCTCCCACCCTTCCCTGTCTCCTAAGACCCCTATCCCATTGTCTTAGAGTTCCTATACTTCTCCCAAGATGTCTTGTTCTCATAGGATCTTTCCCCTTCCCACCGTCCCAAACCCAGGCAACACCTGCGCTGGTCTAGTAGGTTGCTATATCGTTTTTACAGAGGCTGTTTCTTGCAAAGTGGGATCCAGAATGTCTACACCAGAAACCCCAGCACGGAGCACACTGCGGGCACATGGAAGAATGGGCCAAGGATGCTGACTGGTTGCACTGGTTGGCACGAGGATTCATTTGTGGGAAGCAGAATAGTGAGGTGGTCCACAGGCAGCTGAAGAAAGTTAGAGATTATCCTTTGATTCTTTGAAGGGTCATTAGTATTTTAAAGAAAATTACTGTTTTTTAAGTGCAAAGAATCTCTGAAGGTGGTTAAATAAATACATCATTATATTAGAGCCAGAACTGCCAACCCAGACCCAATTTGCTAATTGGGGCTGTAAATCCTTTAAGGTTTATTTCTGGCACCAATTAGTTTCTCAGATTTTCTCTCTTCTATCCTATGGAGGTTGTCTTCTGCTTAACACATCAAGAGTTTAAATCTTTCTAGGGATCTGTTTGTATCCTTACAACTTTTATCACACACCAGGTTGACTTCTTCAGTCACATAAATCTGGAAATTTGTCAAAGTGTATAATCAGTGAATGGGCCTTGAATCTCAGTAATTGCTCTGTGGGTAGGACCTTTCATGCGAAGGCTTTGGCTGAATGGTAGAGACGACTACTTCAGAGTGATTCTGAGCTTATAGATGGAGAACATTTTCATGTGGAGCACAACAGTAGCCTTTATGGAGTATTTGCCGAATTTTGGCTCTTGTCAATCAGGGTCACTACTCTACAACATACAAGGTCAACTTCCACCATTACTGCCACTGTCTGCCTGTTGCTGCTATTAACACCTACTTATTTTTCACTTATATTCCACTAACACACACATACATACACACATGAATACATACACACACACACACACACACACACACAAGCATATCAGTAACATCTAACGTGTGTGGTAACAGGAGCTGGGTTTAGCAAGCTTTGCTTTCTTGATTTGTTCAAAAAACTGATAAATGCTTGCACTCTCCGCTTTGAGAGATCCCGGACCCAGCAGCGTCTCTGCTCCCACGAAGCTTACATCACTTCAGAGGCGCCAGATAGGCAACTAACACTGGAAAGCAAGGCAAGGTCTAATAACGGTAAATGCTGTGAAGAAAAATAAAGACGGCCAAGAGGATTGAAAGCAGCTAGAAGCAAGGGTCATTACGGAGTCTCTTATTGATGCTGTAACAAAGTACACGTATCAGGATCTCAAAACAACACCAATGTATTTATCCTACTGTTAGGTCAAAAGGTCTCCTTGGGCCAAAATAAAAATGTGGGCAGGGCTATCTTCTTTGTGGAAGCTCTTACAGTGGAACTGTTTCCCGGTGTTCTTCGGCTCATTAACTTCCCTTCCAAGTCAGACTTTTGGTATTTTCAAGTCTCTCTCTGAGTTATCCCAAGGACCCCAGTGATGGCGGCGTTACCTCCACCCCCCAAATGCGGGCTAACCCTTGCTTCTTCAGACAATCCCAGTAGACAGGGATGGCGACCTCCAGCAGAGCCAGCCACTCTGTTGCCCTCTTTAGGGGGTTACTGAGAGTTGGACCTGTGTCACCTGAGTAAACTGAGTTCACCTGGCTGAAGGCTTCCTCCAGAAAAAAACCAGAAGTCCCATGGCTGGGTGAACTTAGGTCTGTGTAGTTACTCAGCAAAGGCAGGCGGGTCGGATACCTGGGCTTTGCACGTCTTCCTACGAAACTTTTGGGCGTCCTCTGAGGGACGTAAAAAGTTTCATGGAAGCTTCTGAGGAGATGGGGAAAGCTTCACATGTTTCTGGAAAAAATATAACTTGTAGGGATTTCTTTCATGGTGGAAGTTTAGGAACGAGCAGGACTGCCTGCCTTTGAGACTTCATGCTGAGTTAGCTGAGGAAGGCAGAAAGAAGGAGTGTGATGCCATCTGTCTAATTCCTTCCGGTGAGAGCCAGAAGCTTGTGTTGAAGGGACCAGACACTTTGGTATAAGAACTGAGATGATCTTGGCTCTGTTTCTTTATTTTCATTTTTTTTCCCTCAACACAGATAGAAGACATAGAAATGCCACAGACCTGGGCACATATGTGTGTAAAAGCTGTAAGGTGCTTGTTTATAATTATTCTTCATCTAATTAAAAGTCATTTCTAGGTCTTGGAGTGCAGACCAGTGTTCAGAGTACATTACACCCCATGTGTGGGGTCCTAGATTTGGCCTCAGATAGATTAGATTTTTCATTGTTGTGACAAATAACTGAGATAAGGAGTCTGAAGAAGGACAATTTTCTTTGGTTTGGTTTCAGGGTTTTTTTGTTCCTGGTCTGCTGCTGGTGGTCATTGGGCTCCATCACTGGTCCAGGGCAAGCAGGAAACTGTTGGGGATTGGTTCTAATGCTTTGTCTTAATTTGGCTCCCCAAGGCTCACAGGAACCTGCATGTCCAGACGCTGAGGGTCCCTGTCCCCAATTGGCTAGTGATTAATCAATAAAGAACCAATGGCTAATGACTGGGTAGGGTGAAAGAGGCAGGACTTTTTTTGTTTGTTTGTTTGTTTTGTTTTTGCTTTTTTCGAGACAAGTTTTCTCTGTATAGTCCTGGCTGCCCTGGAACTCACTCTGTGGACCAGGCTGGCCCGGAACTCAGAAATCTGCCTACCTCTGCCTCCCAAATGCTGGGATTAAAGGCATGCGCCGCTTGGAGAAGCAGGACTTTATTCTGGGGCAAAAAAAAAATGCAGAGGAGAGAAGGAACAGAATCACCATCACATGAAAACAGAGAGATCAGATTTAAGAACTTCAGGAGAGAAATCATCCAGCAATGTAGGTGCAAAGGGAGGGCTACCCAGAAGGAAACAGAGTAGCAAAGATAAAATATAGATTTAGAAAGTGTTAACTAAGGAATATCAGAGGGGAGGGTGTGTGCTAGCCCTGGAGACGTTTACAAGTGCCCAACCATTGAGCTAGCCACAGCATGTCAAAATATAAAGGTTGCAAGTCTGTCTGTCTGTCTGTCTGTCTGTCTGTCTGTCTCTCTCTCTCTCTCTCTCTCTCTCTCTCTCTCTGTGTGTGTGTGTGTGTGTGTGTGTGTGTGTGTTTCATTCCCGAATCCAAAGAATTCTGGTGGTGGTAAGAAGTGCAATCACGTGCCGGGAGCTCAGAGAGGCTTATTCTTGCTGTAGGAAACGTAATGGATGAGAGGCCCAGCAGAAGGAGATTTGCTCTGCAGATAGCAGCCAGAGAGCAAAGAGACTAATGGGAAGGGCGAGGGGCAAGATACCTTTAGAGGCATGCTCCAGTGACTAAGTTCCTCCTTCCAAGAGGCCCCCCTTTTTTCCTCCCCGTCTTTCTACCTCCCACCACTCCTCAACAACGCCCTCAAAGCACACAGCCATGGAGGGATTTTTCCTGTTGGTTAACACCTCCTCAAATTCTATCCCCTTCTAACCTTGAGATCTACCTGCTGGGGACCCAGACCTCAACCCATGAGCCCTTTGGAGGGATATTTCATAGCTACACTATAACAGTACCATGGAAAACACACACCAGTATGATCCTGATTTATTCCCTAACATATTAAGGAAATGTGGCAACCCCCAAACCTTTTTGAAGTGTTATTTGTAATGATATTGTCCTGATTTGTCTGTCATTGGCCATAATTGCTATTCCCTCATTGCTGCTCCCAGTTTTTTATTTATGATTTTTGAGATCTAGTAGGTATTGAATGTAAGCTGATCAATCTAGAACCCAAAGCATTTTTCCACTTTAATTATAATTCCTTTCCAGAAGATGAAATCTTACAGCAAACTTTAAACCGGGAAGAGATCTGTAAGACTATACATAGCACACTTTTCTCCAGCTATCACAAGCAATTATTTAAAAGCTAGAGAATCTCCCTTCCTTTTTGAAGCTCTTCCTTTTCTTAAAGCTATGCAGTCAGCCGCTTAGAACTAAAGACAATAAAATTCACGGTTTTGCAGCTGCTGTGCCTGTTTATAGGATCTGGGGCTCCTGCTAACCTCACAGCGTTGTTTGGAGAAGAAAAGTCACTCCCGGGGAATGTGCAAAAGAGATTCAGACAGGAGCCCTGTGCACTGAAAGCTTCGTGCCCAGCAAGACTCCATAAAGTCAGAGCATCCATCAAAAATTTAGGGGAGCAGGGAGAGAGGCCTACATTTGTCTTGGCAAGGCCTATGTTACTACAAAAGAAGCCTGTGGACCTATGTGGACCATTAGCATGCCTAGAGAAAGGGCCAAAGTCACAGAAAGGCTGTGGTTGTGAAGAAGTGGACCGGGACTGTCTGTGTTCTGTTATAGGGACTTTATGTGCAATTCTAACACTGAACAGCCTGTTAAGAATCAGTTTAAAGCAATAGGAAAATCATGAATAGATAAACCAAAAACTGTCTCTCTGTGACCTTTCTGTGAGGTATTCTGCCTCAGGATCAGGGCTGGAATTGTACAGAAACAACACCTTCTAGAAAGCAAGGAGCATTTTATTTATTTATTTATTTGCCACTGGAGGCATGAATACTGGATTTTAATGGAGAGCTTAAAATATTATATCTCAAACTGTTTTCTTCCTGGTAGAACTTAGACGATGATGATACTTTTGCAAAGTTTTGACAGAACAGATTATGGTGGAAGAAATAGTAAAAGACAGAAAGAAAACAGAAGGAGGAGGAAGAGCAGCAGGAAGAGGAGCAAAAGGAGGAGCAGAAGGAGGAGGAGCAGGAGCAAGAGGAGCAGGAGGAGGAGGAGCAGGAGGAGGAGGAGCAGGAGGAGGAGGAGCAGGAGCAGGAACAGGAGGAGCAGGAGAAGGAGGAGGAAGAGACAAAATATGGTGAAAAATAGAGGTGGAAATAAGAGAAAATAACTCACATATTCAAAAGGAAGAATTAGAACCAGGAAATTTCTCTATGAGAGAGTGGAGGGGTTTTTTTGTTTTTTGTTTTGTTTTGTTTTTTTTTTTTTTTTTTTGTATTTGTGGTTAATATCTGGCTCTTTTCATCAACCAAAACAGACTGAACACCAAATCCAGATGCAAAGCAAGAAATAGTCTATTAGCCAGATGTTTCCAAATATCTAGGGTTTTGTCATCAAATAGATAAAGAATCTCAATGATTGACAACCTTTTACTTGGCATTTATGTATCTCAACATGATGTGACAGCCAAAAACTGCTTGGCGCCTCTCCACAGAAAATACATTTTCCTCTCTGCCTCTGTTTTGATGTAGTCTCCCTTCAGACAGCCTTTGCAGGCCTGGGTTTGGTTTGGCCCCAGTGCAGCACTAGGCTGCCACTAACTTTGTGTATTAGAAGGAGAATTAATGTCAGGCACATTGTCATCACCCACAAAAAAAAAAAAAAAAAAAGGTGACAATGTTTTGAAAGCTATTCCCAAATACTTGGAAAAACTGAGAATTTTTCTCTTTTAACAGCTCGAAGCTCACTGGCGTTCAAGAATTTTAAAAATCATTTTGATTTTCTTTTAATTCCTGGAAATGATGGAGGAGCAGATCACGGTACTACTGAAAACATTTTATAATAGGATCTGCAAGACCAACCCTCACAGCGCTAGACAGGAAATACCTAGGGTTTTATGAATCTGTTTTACTTGTTACCTCTGAGTTCTGTCAGTCAGAAACAGTCTTATATAAAGCATGGACATGTATGCACATGGACATGTATGTACATGAGTCAAATGGTGTGTGCAATAACAGAACTTTATCACTGACAATAAAATATGCGATTTTTTTTTGAAAAATATTCACGTGTCATGAGAATCTTCTTTCGATTGTGCTTTTA
>JADRCD010220183.1:0-10768 GCA_019843815.1 Montemys delectorum
AAAAACTGGAGACCAGTTTTGATGCGCCAGAAGACATCACTGCTAATTAAAGCAGTCACAAGAACAAAACCCAGGCTGCTTAGGTATTCTTATCACATTTACTGTGTGTGTGTGTGTTTGTATAGAACATGTGGGTAGGTCAGAAGACAACTTATAGGAGTCAATTCTTTCCTTCTGCCATGTGAGCCCCAGGGACTGAACTCTGGTAGTCGGATTTGGAGGCAAGCCATCTCTACCCACTGAGCCATCTCACCTATCCAAACCTAGGCCTCTTGATTTGCAGTGTAGGGTCCTTCCCAGTCTCCCAGCTTGGGAACAGATGCTCAGACACATAGAGAAAGGTTAATGAGATGGGCACAAAACGTGCACATTGTCAAGTATACATTCAGACTGACACTCCTGTGACACCACGTGGGACCACTCTGTCCACCTCTCCCAGGCCATGTCAGGAAGCAGTCCCTGCCTGATGTAATTTGCTCCCCTCCCCTCTTTCCTCACCCAGGAGGTGGGGGTCCATCTGTAGAACGGCACCAAGCCACGAGGCTCCACGCTGTGCTTAAAAAGGCCACTTAATTTTTCATTCTTAAATGCTGAGATGCTCTTGTCGCCAGCTTCGCCCAGACCCCTTGGTGGAGATGGATGGGGGCACGGAACACAGTTATCAGAAAGATTAAGCCAGGACTTGTCATTTTTTTATATCACAGAGCAGTCAGCTCGACGAGTGATGTCCTCCACTCCGCCAGGATGAGTCCAGAACCTTTAGTGCCAGTAGTAAAAAAGACTATAAAAAACACCATTGGAGAAAGGGTAATGATGAAATTTAACTGCTCCCGATCACACACCTGGGGTCTGCTCACCATGGAACCAGGGGGTTCGGCCACATCATCCTTTATTGCTGTGTCCTTGTCTGTGCATCTAAGGTCCTTCCATTGAACCAGAACATTGTGTCCACTGCTGAGAGCCCGGGCTGCCTGCCCTGCTCCGCCCCCACCACGGTTGCTGAAGGAACAGGACTGACTCCACCCTTAGAGGCTGAAAAGGAGCCTTGGGGCACAAACGTCCAGGGGTCGTGCCTGGAGATCAGGGCTATACAGGAGTCAGCTTGCTACTGAAAACAGAGTGGGACCAGCATGTGTCCTGCTAGCTGCCCTGTGATTTCCCTCCCTCCACTGTGCTACATGCACAAGTATCACCTGCTCTTCTTGTTGATCTTAGATATTTCTTCCTAACTCACCCCTTCTTGACACTGGAGCCCACCCCATGAGACCTCTGCATCTCTCCTAATGCTCCGTTCTAGCCATGGTGAAATCCTTTAAAACTGTTAGCTCTCCCCAGCTTCTGGGCTCTTGCACACATCACTGTGCCTCCCCTGCCTGGGATCCTTGGGTGGCTATCACCTTCCCACTGGCAGGTCCAAGGCACCTCCTCCAGGAAGCTCTCCCTGCCATCCCCTGGGCCTGTGTCCTTCCCAAAGCTTCTTGCATTTGCCCTGATGGGTGTGCTTCACCTAAGGGCTCAGCACTGCTTATCAAATCCACTGGATGGTGGGCCCAAGTGGAGGACACGCTTCTGGGTCTCGAGACTTAACTGTAAATTAGATGAACTCCCTGGTCCCCCAGGAGAGGTGGATGGACCAGGGTTGGCACCCTCTCATCAATATAAGTGTGGTTGAACTAAGCCTCACCTGTTAGGTAGGGGACATTATCCTGACCATGCCATCAAAGACCCTTGGTGCAAAAGAGAGCTTCCAGACTAGGCCTCATTGCACGATGGTGCCTGCTCTCTGCCCCACCTGTCTCCAGCCACTGGCTTCTTGCTATACCCATTAAGACCATATGCTTTGTCCACTGATTAAGACAAGGCCCACCTTTCCTACCTTCGAGCCATTGCTCAAATGCTGTTGTCTCAGTACAGGTGTTGTTGTTGTTGTTGTTGTTGTTGTTGTTGTTATTTGGCTTTTTGAGACAGGGTTTCTCTGTATAGCCCTGGCTGTCCTAGAACTACTCAGTCCGTAGACCAGGCTGGCCTCAAACTCAGAAATCCGCCTGCCCCTGCCTCCCAAGTGCTGGGATTAAAGGCATGAGCCACTACTGCCCCACCTCAGTACAGATTTGTGCCACAATTCTGCCTACACACTGGTCTGCTAGGCGCCCATGTGCTCTAGTTCATGACATCGACCATTACCAGGGCTGTTTCCCTGCCAGAACACAGATTTTGCTTTTCCTACTCATTGTCTATCTGCAGGGTCTAGAAGCAGTGCTTAGTTACAGGCTCTATGAATACACATTAGAAGCACAAGGCTGCACGGGGCTGGCTTCCTGGCTGTAAAAAGAACCTGTTAACCATGCAAAGTCTCTGCCTTGTTATGTGTTAGCACTTCCTTATGTTCAGGATGCTGCTCCAGTCAACAGGGATGGACATGGCTTCCTGGAGAGAGGCGTCTTCTGGCAGGAGTGTACATTAGAAAGAATGCCCTCAATAACACATGTCCCCTCTATACCTCAACACATGACCCTTTCCCAAGCCTGGCTCTGTCACTCAAACCGTGCCCCGACTGTGGGTGAAGGATGACCCAATAGACTGCACAGAGTGCATGCTGGGAGCCAGACATACAACGTTAGACCCTGGCCCAGCTATCAATCGCTCTTTAATCGGAGAGTGACTCCAACGCAACATCACCCTAGGAAGAACCACAGGCCAAGACCACAATGTCTGCAAGTCCTGTTTCCCAGGACCCAGCTTTCACTCCAAGCCTCACCCACAGACTCTGAGCTAGTGAGCCCTCCTGACTTCTCCCCATAAAATCATAAAATGAGAGTAGAACTTCACAGATGGCTCTCTACCCTCTCAAGTATGAAGAGCCTTTGAAAATTTTTATTGTAGCATCCTGTACATCTGGAAGCTTGCACATACCACAGTCAGTGACTCTTCATGGTTAACAGATTCCTACAGCCAGCATCCTGATCAGGAGATGAACCGCTCCAGTCCCCCGGAAGCTTCCCTGTGGCCCTTGCCAATCCCTACCTCCTCTGAAGGATTCGGATTCTTAATACTGTAGATTTACTTTTTTTTACTTATTGAGACAGGATCACAGGTATCTCAAGCTGGCCTCAAATTCAATATGGAGTCAAGGGTGACCTTGGACTTCTGGGATTTGACTCAACACTGGGGATTGAACCCAGTCAGGGCTTTGCACGTGCTCAGCAAGCACTCTTTAACACTAGAGCTATGTCCTCAGCCTAGTATTACAGATTCTATTTGGTTTTGTTGTTGTCTGACTTGCTGGCCTTTGAAAATCAAGGAATCCTTTTATCCTCTACAGAATGCTGTTCTGATTTTAGGATGGAGGATGGTCATGATGAGTTGCTGGTACTCATAGCTCTGTTTAGTCCCCTCCCACACAGAATCAGGTGGTTCCCGTGACTAGTGAAATATAAAAGAAGTGACTGTACATCTTCTGAGGCAAGAGCACCAAAGGACATGTAACTTCTACCCTGCTCTTGGGTCACCAGCTCTCTGGGTGTGAACCTTGGTGTGACCCCACAAGAAGAGGAGATGTGTACAAAGAACAGCCCTTCCATCAATATTTGCTCCCTATCCCAGCACATAGCCTCCCTTAAGACTCACCTTTTCTCTAAACACAGATGCTTTCTGCCTATGTGCACCCTGCCCCAGTTGGCCCCACAAATGCCCTGCTCACCTCCCACCAACATGTCAAGTGGGAGAGTGCATCACGGAAGCCCCAGTCAACACACCAGTAAAGTCCTGAGAGATCCCCAGTCAGAACCACCCACCCCAGCAATCCCTGCATTCTTAACCCACGGAAACCATGAGGGATAATAAACGTTTATTATCGTTTTAAGCTACTAACTTTTCAGATAATTTGTCACACAGTAATAGACAAGTAATACAGTATGCATTGATTGAACAAATACTCAATGAGCCAAACCGCCTAGGCATTGAGTAACCGTTAAAGGAGTCATTAAAAAATTAGACATGTACACATATATATGTATACACACACACACACACACACACATATGGAAAGAGAGAGATGTATGTATCTTTGTATACATGATACACACACATATGTATCCAAGCTGGCCTAAAATCTCATGCCTCAGCCTCTTTTTTTTGGGGGGGGGGGGTTTAAAGACAGGGTTTCTCTGTATAGCCCTGGCTATCCTGGAACTCACTCTGTAGACCAGGCTGGCCTCGAACCCAGAAATCCGCCTGCCTCTACCTCCCAAGTGCTGGGATTAAAGGCGTGTGCCACCACTGCCCAGCATGCCTCAGCCTCTTAAGTGGTGGGATCATAGGTGTGCATTACCACACATAGATACCTTTTTAAAAAAGCAAACACCTTTCGATATCTTCTTACATTTGGAAAAAAAAAAAAAAAAAAAAAGATCCCTCTCTTTGGTCCTGATAAGAACTCAGTCCAGGCTGAGGCTCAGCAGTGGCTTGAAGACCCTGTCTAGAAGTACCTGGTTCCAGGTCAAGGTGAAGAACTCATGATGACGCAGTTGAATGCTCTGGCTCTTTCCATAATCAGATTCTGGAACCAGAGACTGTAACCTGTCTCTCAAACATTGCTCTCAGAACTAGACAATGGAATTTAGTAATGAGGGAGTCTAGTTTTGAGTCTGTGCAGGCCTGTATTCAACTCCTGACTCTCTTCCAGATCTGCTCAACTCCAGACAAACAGCTATACTTCTCTCGCTGCCAATTTTCTCCTCAAAGAAGTAAGAGAACAGAAGCTGGGATCACCGGTTACCGCATGAGGAGGAAGTTGTATGCAACTCATAATTGGGATTCCAGAAATACTCGAGAGACCGGACAGTTATGATTATCACCCACAGACTGGCTAGGCACTCTCAGGGTGTCAGAGAACCAGTGGTCCCCTCTCACACAGGCTTCACTTGGCTCCCCCACATGTGCTGTGGCTCCTCTTAAGCTTTACTACACCCCAACAGCAGCTCTGGAGGGCCAGGTGAGCATATGGCCACATGAAGGCTCTTGGTGGGAGCCAGCCTGCTTCCTCTCCCCTCGTTAGCGTCGCCCGGGGCTGCTCTCTCCTTAGCAAGGCCTGGATAACGAAGGCCACAGCCTATTAATTGCGGTGACAGTGATAAAGGAAGAGGGGGAGGCTGCTATTTGTCTTGCTCGTAACCTCTCGCATCATTCCAAGATGAATGAAAACTCATTTTCTGCTTTGATTCAGTCTAATTTCTCTGGCCCCCTGGGCCGCATGGGAGGGAAAGTACTCACAGCCTCCCGTTGAGAAGGAATTGGGGGAGGAGAGGAAGGGGTTAGAGGTCACAGAAGGAGGAGGCCTGCCCCACTATCGAACCAAGAACCTGTAGGGGAGTTGTTGAGACCAACAGCTATTAATGTGGAAGATACAGGGGCTTATGCAGGACCTGACTGGATTATGAACTAACTATGCCAGAGAAAGACTCTCCACCCATTTCACAGATGGAGGTAGAAAGGAAGTCCAAGATCACAGAGTCAGTGAGGCCAAAGCCCAGCTTCAGCATGGAGGAGAATTGGCTCAGGATTGTCACTGACTTTTTATCTGTCACCCAAAATGTTGCCTCTCACCCAGATGAATGGATAAATGATTGAGCAGCACACAAGTTCCACAGAGAAATGACTGTTGAATAAGGAAGCTCCAACTACTGCCCATCCATTCCCCTACAAGGAATGGGAAAGGAAGATGGGTAAGAGGCTGGGGGATGGAAATGGGCTTTTCCTTCCATCATCCCCCATACGGGGAGTGGGGGGGGAACCTTGTTAGCAAGACTCATTTGTAGGATGGGGACTTAGGCCCCTGCCTTGCTGGCCACGTGGTGGATGGATGTGGGGTGAGACTGTGGAGAAGTGGCACATCCCCTGTTTGCAGAAACAAGGGGCAAGCCTGCAGCCCTAACAATCTGAGCTTCTTGGTCCAAGATTCATTTTTGCCCCTGGAAACTGATATCCAGAGTCATCTATTTGTGAGTCTCTACACAAACCCTGCCTGGCCATTGGCTGTAAATCTGTGTCCCCTCTGATAGACAGAGGTCCCATGAGGCCCAGGAAATCGAAAGGGCCTGGGTTTCATGACCTCTTTGTTAAGGTGACCCCAGAGCTGCTGGGTGGAACAGGAAGAGTTGTCCCAGGGACAGGGAGAGAGTAGACGGCAACAGATAGGCTTCATACAGCACTCTTCGGGGCTTCCGGGCACAGGTGAGGAGGTGTTGACATTCGGAAGAGTTTGAATGATGCTCTGATGCTCAGGGTGAATAAAAATGTGTGCTCTGAAGCCCGACAGTGTGCTGTGTGCTGCCGCTCTGCCCCTGGCTATGTGACCTTGATCGAGTAGCTTTGCCTCTCTGGGCCTCGCTTGTGTTTAAAGTGGGATGGCAATCGTGTCTCCTTCCTTATGTAAAGCATAAGAGAGTGTGCTCAAAGTGGGCTGTTCTCTGAGAGGCTGGGCACCAGGCTGGGAAGGGCTGCTCTAGGGTCAGGATGTCTGTGAGAAGTGAGACAGCTGACTCAAGCGTGTCCCCCCATTCCCCTCCCTACAAAGTTCTCCCATCTGCCCCATCTGAATTGCAAATGGACTTCCCTTTCACTATAGCCCCAGCAGGAGACAGCTGAGGCCAGAGAGGCAGCCCTGCCCCAATAGGGTGCCCATGGCCTTGCTCTGTCTCCAAAGGTCTGCAGGAGGAGCCCTCAGACCAAGACCGCAGTCCCAAATCTTGGGGAAGCAGAAGGAAATCCACTCAGAGCCACTCTACCTGGCCTCCCTGGCCTTCCCACCCTGGTTCTACCATCCCTCTCTGCTCCTGACCTGATCCCTTCACCACAGGCCCAGCCTAAGTCTTAGACTCGCATAAGAAAGGCGAGTAACACTTGGTCCACGCTCAGAACACTTACAAGTGCCAGGCCCTGGGTGCTGTGCCATGGGCTCACCTCAGCTGTACTTTCTGCAGCCCTATCAGGTGCCTCTGTTCACAAGTATCTGCTGTTGCCAGTCCTATTCCACAGCCAGAGAGCTTCAGAGGTCCAGAGATCCCAAGTGGCAGAGTCTCATCTTGCTTTCTGAAGCATCACTCACTGTCTTTTGCCCCAACAGCAGATCCTGCACACAAATCCAGTGGGAAAATGGAGTGGAGGGGCATGAACAATGTGGGAGGCATAGAAGAAGCTGAGGGGATGTGTATAAAGCACCCACTATGTGCTACCCAAAGATAACAACAGATGATTAAGTGGCATCCTAGAAAGTGGTACTGTGGATACCATTCCTGGCATCAGGCCAGGAGTTCTCATGTGACTCTCTAATCCTCTCAGAAGCCTGGCAAGGTAGTTATTGTTATTGCCACTCCATGGAGGCTCTACTGAAGCTGGGGCACCTGAGTGTCTAAAGCCACACAGACTTCAAGCACCCACGGGAGGACCTGGACCACTCCTGTCTTCCTTTGAATAGCAACATAACAGCAAGGACTCTCTCCAGCATTTATTGGCTACTTTTCCGTGGCCGATCTGGTAAGTGCTTAAATGACAAGGTGACCCAGCTGTCAGCATCATTTCTGTCCTACTGATAGAGAAAGACAAGCTTGGAGGACAAGTAAACTAAGAAATGGGCCTTCACCAGGAGTTGGGATCTGTTTCATATTTCTAACATATTTCTGTTGCGTGTTTCCCTGAGAGACAGTCTAAACTCTTCAGGGATCATAAGGCCTTTCACAGTCTTGGTTCTGTGACCTTCCCAGATGCATCTCTCAATTCTGTCCCCACTGCTTAGAAGATAATCTGCCTAACAAATTTAATCAATTCCCACCACAGATATTCTTCATATATATGTGTGTTCATACTTGTTGCATCTCTTTAGGAAACTCCCATTCACCCTTTAAGAGCTATGTTTTTACAGACCACTTCATTGAATCCTTCCTCAACATAGCATAGGAGAAGAATCTGTGCCCACAGACATCCCAACTATTGTATATTTCATAGTACTCCATAAGTTCTTGCTCCTATCTACAATCCTCTACCAGACCACGGACTCCTCTAGGACTTGTGCTCACCAATTTGTATGTCACCGACGGCTTCCAAGATCTCTACATCATAGAAGGTTCTCTGCAAAAAGTGTGGGGTGTCCAGTTGATGTCTCATCTCAATAATACTTAGCCTCAATTGTAAATCCCCCACAACGATGAAGCTGAGAAACCTGTTTTCTGTACTCAGAGAAAATGACTCCAGCCCAGGGACCTCCTGTGCCCTCTTTGATCCAAAGTTCCTGAAAATGCCTCTTATGGTCTGAGCCTGATGACGCCTGGAGTCTTGTTCCTAAGACAGGAGAAAACTGAGGAGAAATGGCAAATCTAGACGTAAACTGACTCAGTTACCTGCTTCAAGTTCATTGGGAGCAGGAAGCCTAGCTTCTGTCCCTTCTAGGATAACCTAGGGCTATCTCCAGGATAAGAAAGGTCCATGTCCAAATCCTGGTCCTAGCTGGGCATGGTGATACATACATGCCTGTAATTCCAGCATTTGGTAGGGGTGGGGGAGGCAGAGCCAGAAGATCGAAGGCTCAAGGCCAGTCTGGGATACATGAGACCTAGTCCTGCCCCCCAAAAAAAACCCAAACTAGAGACAGAAACAGGAAGATACTGGGGGCTCGACTATGAGCCTGTCTTGCCCAACCAGTGAGCTCCAGGTTCACTGAGAGAACATGTCTCAAAACCCAAGGTGAAGAGCAATTGAAGAAGACACTGATATCAACCTCTTATCCCCACACACACGTACATGCCTGTAACACACATATATGTACATATAGATATAGATATAGATATAGATATAGATGTAGATGTAGATATAGATATAGATAAGGTGTTTTGCTTTGTTTTGTTTTGTTTTGTTTTGTTGTTTTCTGAGACAGGGTTTCTCTGTATAGCCCTGGCTGTCCGGGAACTCAGTCTGTAGACCAGGCTGGCCTCAAACTCAAAAATCCACCTGCCTCTGCCTCCCAAGTGCTTGGGATTAAAGGCGTGCACCACTACCACCCGGCTAGACATAAACTTAAGTTAAAAAAACACCAAAACTAAACTAAATCCTGGTCCTACCACTCCCCGTGGGTCTTGCTCAAGTACTCTGCGTAAAGTGGGAAAACATCATTTAGCCCAAAAGATTGTTGTGAAAGCTTCAAACATTCCTTACTGGGTCTCTATTTATGGCTCTCTCTGGTCCTGGGGATCAAGCCAGGGCCTCACAAATGCTAGGCAAATACTCTCCTCTGAGTACATCTACAGCCCAGGATTGACATGTTCTAGTATGAAAGCAGGGCTCTTGGTGGGGGCCTGGCTCTCTTTCTTCCTCATCCCTTGGCTATCTTAGTGGGCCCCCCCTGCATCCCGAGAATCTTGACTGCTTTTACAATGAGTTCATACTGGAAATGTGTGTGTGTGTGTGTGTGTGTGTGTGTGTGTGTGTGTCTGTCTGTCTGTCTGTCTGTCTGTCTGTCTGTCTGTGTATGTATGTATTTATTTTGTCACCAAGTTTTAGACATGGACATAGCAGAACCATGAGGTTTTAAGTAAAGAGAGGGTCTAGGATCTGAAGAGTTGGGAGAGGGTGCAGCAAAGAGGGGAAAAACTGAAGAGAGGAAAGCAGACTAAAGCAGAGAGAATAGAACTCACAGCCAGAGGCCACGAAGGACATAAGAGAGACAGAAAGTACCAAGAGAGGGAAGGAGTGAGAGAACAGCAGAGACAAAAAGGCCCAGCCACAGGAAGCAGCAGGGGAGCAAAGAGCCCTGGACAAGTCCAGGAAGGACAGAGACTGCAGGGATGAAGGCCCCACCCAGCCCTCAGCTGAGCCCGACTTCAGTCCAACCTCAGAGCTCTGCTGCCGACAGAGAAAAGCCCCTTCTCCCACAGCCGGGTGAATTTGATATTCAATCAATGAAGATTAACTCGCCCAAGGTAAGGGGGCTTTCACATCCGTAAGGAAGTCAAATACGATTATGCAGATGAGAAAATTATCCTAAGATGAGGAGCTCCGCTATATGATAATTATAAGAGAGAGTGGACTCCCACACTGATTAGCATATCTCTAAGACCAGACCGATGATGGGGGAGGCAGGGATGAGCAGAGGTGACAGGAATCCCACCCACAGAAGCTGGCCAGGGACATCTGGTCCCTGATGTCCTTGTGTAGAAGAGAGGACACTTCCCCTCAGACAGTGAGGACCTACTGAGAGCCCTGATCCTGATGTACCCATGGTCACTCCCTGGACCAGTTGTCCCATCTCACCCAAGAGTGGTTCAGAAGCCAGCTCCTTAGACCTAGGCATCTGGATGAGGCAGAGGGACCTCCAAATGGAGGCTGGACTGTGCTTAGAGGTTCCCTGAAAGGTTCTCAGCCCTCAGGAAACTTAGAGTTCCCAAAAAAGTATTAAAAACTTACCTGTGTCTGGGCATACCCCAGACCAACTAAGTTAAGATCTCTACAGAAGGACCTGGATACTGTTTGTTTGTAGCTCATTCTAGCTGGGCATGATAGCTCACACCTGTACTTCCAGCACTCATGGAAGCTAAGGCAGGAAGATCCTGAATTAAAGGCCAGGCTTGGCTATATAATTAGAAATTTATTTTATCTTTGAAAGAGGCTTCTAGTCTTGTCTACATAGTGAGTTCCAGGCCAGCCAGGACTATGAAGACAACAACTTTTTTGTTTTGTTTTGTTTTCTTTTAAAAAGCATACATATGCTGGGCAGTGGTGG
>JADRCD010220184.1:0-13748 GCA_019843815.1 Montemys delectorum
GTAAGATTAAAGTGACACATAAATAAAGCACTTTGAAAGAACAATAGCAGTGGCATTCAACAGTGTGCTTTCTCTACTTTTGTAGCTCAGAAGATGCAAAAGCTCCACAGAAGAAGGTAAGGGCTCTTCAGAGACCAACACTGTCTGCACCCTGTAGCATCAAGGTTATCCAGAGACCCTGGATTGCAATATACCGAAGGGATGTCTCCTTTGTGCACACAAAACCTATTTGCTTCATTCCGGGGCTCTAATTGCTTCTCTGGGTTGTCATGGTTTGTTAGTCACTCTCCTTTACACACTTGTGCTTATTATTTTTACAGCACAAGGTGCTTTTGCAGCAGTTCAACACAGGTGACGAAAGGGCCCAGAAGCGTCAGCCTATTCGTGGCTCTGATGAGGGTGAGCAATCTCTCCAATCTCTCCCATGGAATATTTATAGTTGGGCTAAAATCTGCCTCCTGGAAACCATCGCCTTGAACCTACTAAAGCACTGCTCTTGGGTGTGCTTCTTGGTCCCCTGAGAAGTTATGTTCTTGCAGTCTGGTATCCAGACAGAGCTGAGATGCTTGCCCAAACCTCAATGACACAGCCTTTCCCTGACTGTCAGGATGTGGGATCTCTCGGGGCTTGGTTGGATGCCAGCACCAAGTACTCTCCCCAGCCCAGCAGAGCAGGCCCTGACCACAGATGTATAAATACTAGGCATAGCTTATGTTTTCCTTTGAAAGGCAGAGACCACTGTCTCACATTGTCAACTGTCTTGCAGTTTTGTTCAAGGTCTACTGCATTGACCACACCTATACCACCATCCGTGTGCCTGTAGCTGCCTCTGTGAAGGAAGTCATCAGCGCAGTAGCTGATAAACTTGGCTCTGGGGAAGGCCTGATCATCGTCAAGATGAACTCTGGAGGAGGTAACAATTTAGATTAGCATTGTGGTCTATTTATGAAATAAGCCATCCTGGCTAATAAAAACCATCCAAGGAGTAACTGAGTCCATTCACGGTGACCCAGAAGGATGGCAGAGACTGTGGAAGCTCCCAGGGATAACAGAAATATAGTGTGAAGAGGTGGGCTTATGAAATGTCTAACATCCAGAGTACCACAAAAAGGAGTGAGAAGTGATTTATGGGAGGCAGCTGTGCCCACAATCTCTGGCATCCGTGTCAGCCTGGGGCTCTTTCAGTGGAAACCATAAGAAACTTTCTGGGCCTCAGATTCCTGAGAAAGGTGCACCTTTAGGGGACATGGAGTTTGACAAGCAAAGAGTCCAGGTGCCTACAAACCTGCAGCTGGGGTGGTTGAGGGCTCGTTCTTATCAACTGATGACAGTTCCCCACTTCCCCAGTAGAGCCAAGCAGAGCTCAGCTGCTCTAATATCATGAGGGGGTACTCCACTCCCCAACTCCCCAACCTGGGACTAAAATTCCTGTCCTCTTCCCCTCCTCTATTTACCTGAAACGTTATTTTGTGTCATCTTGTATAGCCCAATGTAGCAATGATAGAAAAGGATGAATTAGACACACTGTGTGCTTGCGAGTTGCTCCAGGTCAGGAACAGCTGAGAAGTAAAGGAAAGCCATACCCCATGGTGACAGGGGTTTGGGCAGTGTTCACCCACAATGCAGTGAGAAGGTTCAGGAAGGAGCCATTAGGTTAATTCCCCAGCGATGGCTCCACAGCCTATTGAGGGGTCCTCTAGGGATGGAGTGAAGCATTTCTGCCTTGTCTGAAGGTAGGAGATTCCGCTGATGCAGGATTTTAAAGTAGATGATGGATTCTCAAGACCTCTCCTTCTATTTTGTGCCAGTTGCTCCAGACCCAAGATGGCCTCTGAGATTCATTTCCTGCATCCTTCCCATGGGCATCCCAATACATTGGACATTCACTTAAAGGCTAGTGTGCCACTGAAGCCTGCCCTTCCATGGCCCATCTTAAGTTTTAACTGTCCCTCTGACACATGCTTTCTAACCCTCTTCCCTGCTGTGTCTTGTGACCCTTATCCCATCTCACACACACATACGCACTCGTACACACATACACTCTCACTCACACACACTAACACACTCACTCACACACACACACATACATACACACTCACACACATACACACACATATATCTATACTCTCATGCACATACACATTCACACATACATATACACTCACTCTCACACTTGCACACACACTTACATACACACACACACTCTCTCACACATGCACCCACACTCATTTCCTATCCCCTTATCCCTCTGTGTTAACTAGAATTTTTAGTTTATGTTTTATCTCTCTTTATTATTTCTTTATGTGTCCCTAGTGTCTGGTATGTAGTAAATACTAAATATATTCAATAAACTGATTCATAAAATATAGAAAGATGCTTTAAAGTAGTTAATGCTGTTAGCTTCCATTTTGGGAACAAGTTTTTTTTTTTTTTAAAGATATTTTGCAACTAAAAATCATGTGAGATCTCTGAAATAGCCCCCGTAGCTTCTAATAATGACCTTTCTATCTCCAAAGTACCAGGCATTGTTACCAACAAGAAACCTAACTTGCTGTCTGATTGACTATGTGGGTTTTATAAATAATTATGGTTGCAGAGTAGATCTGGGCAAATTGACCCTTGGGTGTGCCTACTCCTGTTGTGTGGTCATTTCTGATACCATCCCGAAATGCCATCCCGAGTGCTGTGGCCCTCTATACGCAAGCGCTGTGTTTTTTTATTCAGTGGATGCATCCGCTCCTGTGTTTCATGCAGTCGCATTGCATGTTCCGGTAATTCACCAAGCTGGCAATTTGTTGGTGTGATTAGGGCAGTGCAGCAAATCTCAGATGGATTTAATAGGCAATCTCACGCTTTTTATGTTCACAGAAAAGGTGGTGCTCAAACCTAATGATGTTTCAGTATTTACGACGCTCACCATTAATGGACGCCTGTTTGCCTGCCCGAGAGAGCAATTCGACTCACTGGTAAGAGTGAATGGCCTCCTCAGAGTACCGTGTGCAATCAAAAAACCTTGTCTGCGGCTTAATTTCACAGCCACACTGAGGCCGGTTGCTAACAATTCTTGACTGCTTATGTGGCTTGTTCTACACTGTGGTCTATCGGAAAAGCCCCGGGTGCTCACTGGAGCTGATGCTCCAGGCTTTAGATGATCTTCTGTGGAAATTAGCCAAGCTGTACTGTGGCTATGGGGACATAGTTCAGCTGTCAGAGTCATGGTTGGGATTCCTTTCATTAAAATGTCTTTAAGTTCAGTATCAATGTTCTAAATCAAAATACTCAGGTCACGAGGGAAATAATCACAATCAAGGGAGACATTGGCCTCAGGAGACCCCATGGGAGGACCCGGGGCAGAGCCATCAGCCAGGTCTAGAAAGGTTCTTCCCTGAGCATGCTCTCTGGATCACCATGGGATACCAGAGGTCAGAACACTTGTTCCCAGCCACTCAGAACTTCTGTGAAGAAGAGGCATATTCATTTCTGTTTATCCTCTAAGGATTAAGCATGGGTTGACCAGCTACTAGAAGACCTTAGAAGCCACAGGATCAGTTTAGTTTCACAAACCAAGTTTCCTCTGTCTCTGGACACACAAGCTTCCCTTGTGAGGAAATAAAAGACAGCATGTGGGTGAGAGGTGACCTGCACCAACATCGTGGGAGAGTTCTGTTTCCTTAGTGAGGTGCAGACAGATCTTGCTAGAACTTTAGGAGGGAGCTGGGTTGAATCTGAGCCCTCGTGACAGCCCAGGTTCCCACCCAGCACTGCAGCAACAAGATGTGCTTTTCGGATCTTGATAGGATGTGTTTTCCCTGATCAGGACTTTGGTTTTTGCTTCAGAGAACACCATAGGTTTTTGTTCATTCATTTTTCTTTTCTTTTCTAAGATGTGGTCATGTTTTGTGGCTGCTAGGCCTCAGTCTTCCTTCCTTAGTGTCCCACGTGCTGGGATTACAGGTGTGTGGCACCAGACCCAGGCGGACAGCTCATTTGGCACCATTTTACTTTCACTTGAGAACTTCACGAATGTGACACAGTGCCATCGCGTCCCCCTCCCCCAAGTCCCGAGCACCCCACCCACCCTAGCACTAGCACAGAAAGATGAGCACAGAGTCACAAGCCTTAATGCATGTTCTTTGGTTTTTTTTAATCACCTGCCTTCCTTGCTTTCTGAATAAACACCTCTCAACATTTAGGGATTTAAAATAAATAAATAAAAATAAATAGCCAGGAAACCACATAAAGATATAAGAAGAAAAGTGACTCTACAACATTGTCCTCTGACCTCCACTGGTGCCAGAGAACATTTGCCCTTCCGCTCCCCACACATCACGCGTGCACATACAACTTTTAAAAATTACCATGAGTCCACGTACCCTCTCCTGGAAACTAATGCCTTAAACAGCTAGTGTTGCCCTGTTCCATTGAAGGTGCCGGGTGAAGTGTTTGCCTCTCTTGCCAGCTGGTTCTTGGCTGCTGTGTTGAGCCAGGGGGTGGACAGTTAGGCACGTGGACTGTCTCCAGCTCCCTGGGGGCAGACACTAACTTTTTAAGCTTCTGTTTATTGCTCACAGTCCTGCGGCCTTCCAAGTTCTGGGCTCTTACTTATCTTCCATTTTAAGGCCTGAAGGGTTGGAAGGAATTTGCTTGGCAACAAGGGCCCTGGACATGAGCCTCTCAGCTGGGGGTGCTGTGTACCTACATCTCGGTGCTCAGAGAGGGCACATCTTACCTGAAGCTCCCTCTTGGGCTTACTGAAACATCCCTATGACAACCATCTTTCTAGAAAGAGTTGTCCAGATGGTGACTACAGGGCAGAATGTTGACTGAACCCTCTGAGCTATCACCACACACTTACGAAGTGTCAGCTAGCATGACAAGTGCCCAGCAGCATCTGTCCTTACGACAATAACAGTCAAATTAGGAAGCGAGTAGCTAACCCAAGCTGCCCAGAAGAAAATGAGTCTCAGTGTTAAATTGTGTTGTTTAAAACTAGTAGAGTGCCCGTGCTGATCCCACTGCAAAAGGGCTTGCATTCCAGAGCTTTGCTTTCTTGAAATTTTTTATTTGAATATAAACGTTAGTACAAAGCCAATTACAACAAAGCTTCAGTGTACTGTAATTTGGCTCTGCTTTTATCCACTCACTGATTCCTAAGACGTTTATTTAGTACCTGCCACATCATTCCATGGTCTGTGGATGTTTCTGGCTGTGGGATGGTCTCGAAGACAAACCCTTCATAGTCCATGTTTCTCAAGGAGCCTGTTATGACCACTGTGTCATCAGAGGGAACCCACTATGACAAGTTGCACTACAGAGGCAGGGGTGTAACACAAGCAAAGAGCGGTGCTGGGGTATAGGTTGCTTAGCCAGCAATTACACTGACAATTAGCATCCCCCTTTTATGTGTTAAGTCTCTGGACTAGGACCACAGTAATGCCATTCTTCCAAGTGCCTTCCCCCAGCATTCGTAAAAATCTCATCTCTCAATAAGGTTGAGGAGGGACCTATAGGGGTCCAGAGACAGGAACTTGTCAGTTCTCAGACACCAGTGCTGTGCAGATCTATGTAAGCTCTGCAGTACCTGGCTAGCAGGACATCTTCACAGGAAAATGGCCCCTCTGGGGTCCAGGCTGCACATGTAAATCCTCCATTTCAGAGGAAGGCTCTCCTGCTGATGCTCACCCCACTCAAATGAAGGTTGAGATTCTTCAGGGCTTTCTTGAACTTTTGAAAGGATGTAGGGATGACAACACAACCTCCATTACCAAAAGGGCTTCCCATTTTCCTTAGTGTTGAAATTTCGATGGGAGTTGTTGAGTTAATCAATTCCATTTATGAGACACCATAAAACCTCAAGGAAAGTGTTACAGATGCAGGTAGACGAAGTTACTCCATCCATAAAAAGAGAGCAAACAGCGAGTAGAGTTGGAAGCAGCTACAGAGCAGAGGGACTGTGCTCGCACCAGCAGCCATGGGAGAGAAGGGAGACCACAGAGAGCCCCGCTGACCTGAGACGTCGTCCTGAGGCCAGAAATTTAAGAGTGTCACCTACTATTCTACTGAAGACTTGGCCTGGGCTGGAACCGTTGTCAGCTGGTCCATAAGCTACTTGTCCACCAGCACCAGTTCTGTTTGGAATTTTTGCTTTCTGCCCTGTTTTCTGCACTCTACAGAGTGGACCCGTATCCAGCTCTTAACCTAGTGTTTCCCTAACCACACTTTCCTGTCATTTGTAGCAGTCCAACCCCTCTGGAAAGTGACCTAATCAGAGAGAGGGGACATCCCTGTGCTGAGGACTGGATTTACAGGCTGCACTTAAATTGTTCCCATTTAATCCTCTTAACAAGCCTCAATATTAGTTGCCAACTTGGGTAGTATAACCCTGATTTACTGGAACTGCAGACAGACAGTCAAAAGATTAAAGGATCATACCAAGTATGTGTTGCTACAGTGGGGTTTATGTTCAGTCTGCTGTTTTCTGAAGCCGGCATGATCTAGTATCTGTCCTGTAATAAACCCCCATCTCCTAATCTTGTACTCAGACCCTCTTTAAAAGTGGTTATTTGGTCCCTCTCTGCAATCTGTTCCTGCAAATCAAACATGCTGTCAGCTTCCTCATTTCCATCCTTGCTATCCATCAGAAGCATGAGCCGTCCTGAGAAAATCCTTTCTCGCCCTCCTGCTCACTGCTTCTCTTTATCCTCCATCACACACTGACTCCCAATAAGCACCCTGTTTCAGATGCTTCCACCTGCTTGTCTATGTACCTAGTAGTCGTCCGTCGATACTCTGTCTCCAGATGTGCAAATGAAGTCCAGCAAGTAACTGTATCCACAAGCAGCACCATGCCTGATGCTCCACATTGATGGAGGTTGACTCAGTTACACTGTAAACTTGATTGCTTAGCTCACAGATGAACTTTCCAGTGCAGGAGCCATATAAACCCTGAGCATGTCATTTCTTGGGTGTCTAGAACACTGGGGACATTCTGTGAATACAGCAGTGATGAAGATGCTGATGAAATTCCTATAAAAGTAATATTTCTAACATGAGCCTTTTTTCTTATTAATGCTGGGACTGGAGCACCGAGCCTTGTACATGCAAGGAAGTGCTCAATCAGAGTCACATCTCTAGTCCTGTGACATGAATATTGATTATCCAAATACTGTTAGCATCATATTGACAAATACTCATATACATATACATATATATAATGTGCATGCATATATATCCATTCCTAAATATCCATTCCTAGTCTTACAGATAAGTATTAAGGTATTATACACTTACACTTCATCTGTCACTTATCTCACAAACACTTTATACTATATAACACTTTATAGCATTTCTTAGAACACAAAAGGAGATAAGTGAACCAAAAGAAAACTTTTGACAAGAGTCTTGGTCAAAGTAGCAGAGTCTGGTCTTGCCCCAAACATAGAAATAACATTCTCAACCCAATAGCTCTCAAGTCAGACTGAGGACTTGGAAATCCTGTGTAGACTCAGCTCACAGCACTCTCTACTACTTCACTACTTTAGGTGGTGTGTGAAGACATGGCTGTAGCAACTTGATCTCAGTCACCACCAGGAGTTAAGTAGTAGTGTGGGTAGAAATTCAAACTCCTGTGCTTTTGATGTGCATCTTCCATCATTTCTGTGGAAAAGGGAGAGATTCTAGGTACCCATCCACCAATGTGCAGGACTCCACCCCTGTGCCAATCCCAAGGCACAGGAGATCCCTGCTCCTTTGCTAACCCTTATTTGCCATGGCCCACAGTTGAGATGGTGGTCATGACGATGCTGGCAGTGACGATGCTGGCGACCACACTGTTGATAATTGATGGTGATTGGTGATGGTAACGACAATGATGGCCTCTGGGCATGTACAACAAGCAGCAAAGGCGCTTTTAACCTCAAAACCGACATTTCAAAATATGCCTGAAAGTATTTCTTTCCAACATCCTTTCCTACATCAAAAACTCCTGAAAGCATTTGGCACTAAGTACTGTTCCCTTTTGTGATTCTGATCCAGTTTCTCACAATTATTCCCAGACTCCCTTGCCAGAACAGGAAGGCCCAACCACTGGGACAGTGGGAACATTTGAACTGATGAGCTCCAAAGACTTGGCGTACCAGATGACAACATATGATTGGGAACTCTTCAACTGTGTGCATGAGGTAAGGTGCCTAGCAAGGAGCACGCATGGGCTCCATAGGATTCTGAATGAAGCCTGCTGGCCTGACTCAACTCATGTTTCTGTGTGCTACCATATGGAAACCACATGATGGGTTTTTTGCATGCTGAGCTTATAAAACCCTTAAGTATTAAAGAAAAAAATCTCTGTGATGCTATGCTATGTCTTCCATAGTCTATTAAGCCAATAACACCTAGTTTATATTTATATATTCCACAAGCTTCACGAAAGCCCTTCAAATCTATATGACAAGGTACATCCGGGTTAGTGATTGAATTCACATCTGCTGCTTGATAGAACACTTTCCTGACAAATGGAGGAGCCAGGCTGGCGTTTTGATTTAAAAGCCAACAAATAAGTAAAATTGTTTTCCTTTCTGTTCTAGCTGGAGCTAATCTACCACACATTTGGAAGGCATAATTTTAAAAAGACCACAGCAAACTTGGATTTGTTCCTGAGGAGATTTAATGAAATTCAGTTTTGGGTTGTCACTGAGATCTGCCTTTGTTCCCAGCTCAGCAAACGTGTTCAGCTTTTGAAAAAATTTATCAAGATAGCGGCTCAGTAAGTGTCTTTAACTTTGGAGGAAAAAAAAAAGTTTATGCACTATGTTTTCATGGACTACACCTTAAAAAGAAATGGGGCATAAGAGCCACCAGCAGCTGAATTCTTGGAAGAGAATGTATTCTAGCTTTTTAATAGTTAACATCAATATATAAATTAACATCTTGTAGTGCTGATGCTGGAGTCAAAAGGGGGTGTGTGTTTTGCTCTGAATTCTTCAGATTCTCCTCCCTCCTCTGTTTGAAGAGTGCTATTGAAGTCAACAAAAGTTCTCTTAGAAACTTTGGTTGTAAAGGCTCTTGAAGCCGATGTGGCACATAACACGTTCTCACCAGTAGAGGGCAGTAGAACATGCTGGAACAACAGCTCACGCAGCTCAGGCAGACTAACATCAGTAAAATGCATACAGGCCAGCTAACCTGGCACGAGGAAATCATCTCCATGCACATCAGAGAAAGCAAACATCTTATAAATATTCTATTTAAAAGCACTTCTTGGGAAACAATGTATTTACTGCAGGGGCCAGTTAGGTTTCTCCCTGACATGAATTTAATCTTCTCCTGCTATTTAGATATGCTTGACAACCTCCTGTTTACTTCCATGTTTTTGGTATCACCACAGTGCTAAAAATAAAAAAGCTAAATGTGGCTTGTGCTGCGAGACTCCTTCCCTTTCTAAATGCAGAGCCCGAGCTCGGGAAGGTTAGGAGAATAAGGAGAATAAGCGACCCCAGCCAGGCATTTTCTTGAGCCAAACAGTTCAGATCGCCGCTCCCCACAACACACACACACACACACACACACACACACACACACACACACACACACACTCTTGATTTCCAGAGCTAAACAAAGAAGGGAGAGCGGCTTGGTGTTTTATAGAAGCCAGCTTGCCAAATGCCTTGAGTCGTTTTTGCCAAAAAATTTGAGGGGACAATAGAATACCAGATCCTTTGAATCCACGTGCTGCTTGCTCTGCCTTTGGAAAAGCTGGCTATTTGAAGAAAGGTTTCGTGTGGCCACTTTCCCCAGCAGCACGGACGGCCTCTGTGCAAGGAGCAGATGCCTTCATGCGTTTGGAATGAGCGGATTATGGAAACTATGACAGGGTGTGCTTTCCCATCACAGGGAGCGTGTTCTCTCTTCACCTTAGCCTGCTGGTGCCAAATGCAGCAAGAAGGAAGAGAGGACCTGCCTGTCATTGTACAGAGGCAACACAGAAAAGGCTCCCAGGAATTTTTCCCTTTTTGTTTCTGCCTTTATAATTTCTACCCTATCTTCCTGACTCTTGCTGTATTATTTAGGTGGACTTGGCCCTCCCTGTACATCAGCTGATTATTTAACCATGTTCAGCCCTGTGCTGAGGCTACTGTCCCACCATGAACCTGTTTACGCAACCCAGCTATCACATACAGACTGTAGACTTTCATAACCCTGAGTCTGCAAGAACAAACAGAAGCCTGGAGGCCAATGGTTCTCAACCTGGGGGGGGGGTCCTCGATCCCTTTGGGGGGCCAAATATCAGGTATCTTGCATATCAGATACTTACATTACAATTCATAAAAGTAGCAAAATTATAGTTGTGAAGTAGCAACAAAATAATTTTATGGTCGGAGGTCCCCACAACGCGAGGAACTGTATTAAAGGGTCACAGCATTAGAGAGGTTGAGAGCCACTGTGGTAGACAATAGTGTCTGTTTTGCTTGCTGTCTTTTGAGAGCTGCAGGATTTTCTTTGAAGTTCTTGGCCCAGTCTGGAGCTTAGCAAAATTGAGGGGCAGAGCTGGAGTAGCGGTTTTAATCCTGTGCTCCCAGGAGAAGAAACTGAGACAGTCATCTCCTGCCTTGCCTTGAATGATAAGCAAAGCTGGAAACAGAGTGGGTCTGCAGCTCTGGATTTCTTATCTCCAAGTCACTTGTACAAGGCAGAGGCCAGCTATGTACATGGAGACGCTGGCCCTTGTCCTGAGAGCCACTACCCTAGCATTATGACACCCTTGCTTGTTTTCTCGTGTGTGTGTGTGAGCTGATCCACCACAGCTCCTCTAAAGTGCATTTCCCCACCGCCACAGACATATGAAGAAATGCTCCTTGCTACTTTTTGAGTTGAAGATGAGCAGTCAAAGCAACCATTCGATGAGCCTCCTGCAAAAAATGTTTGTTCAGGCATTATTTATTTATGATAGCAGTCAACTTATATAGCCATATGTGGTGAGAGTTTTCTGCTTATTTTGAAGTGAATGCCTTCCCTTGTTAGGGGCCTGGTGTGAAGAACTTAGGGTGTGTGTGGTTGTGGTCGTTTGCCATCAGGTATACCAAATACTTGGGATACCATTGCCATTTTAATAAGAATTTAAACTTAATCCAAGTACTTCATTCTCAAATATAGAATCTTAAATACGCATAGTGGTATAAACACAGACTCAAAATTATCAACCTTACCAATGTCAGCAAAACTAAAAATACAGTTATTTTGTTAGTGGTGTGATAAATATCTCCCAACTTCGAACTGCCCAACCCACAGGGACCAGGCCTGTAAGATGATACTTTTCAACAATTTCATGTCACTAATGTAGCATAGAGTAACCAGGGTAGCCATAGCATTGTGATCTCCGTAACCCCTTCCTACCTGCCAGATCAGAGCACCCACCTCCAATTCTCAAATTCTCCACTCACTTTTGCCTTTCCTTTTCTAGTCCCATGGGATGTGTCTCCCCACCCCCTTCCAGGTTCATGACAGCGTTTAGCAAATTTAGGATTGTAATAACAACCCTTAGGGGAGGTAAATTTAAATTACTTCTCAAAACCGAGCCCTCAAGGGCCAAAACTATCAACTTTTTAAAACTAGTGTGGGCTGTCGAGCTGCAGAGCTTGGTTACCCAAGCAGAACTCCAGCAGTGCCTTAAATCTGTCATTGCCAGTTCATATAAACGAGTCTGATAAATATTAATGACTATCAGAAAATAGAACTCTACTTTTTTTTTTTTCAATCTTGCTCAAAAGTGGCATTCTACTTAAACACGTGCCTCTTGTGTTTCAGCTGCAAGGAGTACAAAAACCTAAATTCCTTTTTCGCCATCGTCATGGGACTCAGCAACGTTGCAGTGAGCCGCTTGGCACTAACGTGGGAGGTAGGTAAGCCGCTGGCTGCTGGCATCCGGCTGGGACTTGTGCATAAAAACAGAAGCTCACCAGTGAGCTTTAAAAAAGAAACAGCACTCTTACTGGTGGAACAATGGGAAAGGTGGGGACCCTTGGAGGGAGAAAACTTGTCTCCTTTTTTTAGTTACCTCAGAATGAGAGTAAAAACATATTGTCCAGGTGGAGGACATGGGGGAGGGGCGGGGAACCTCAGCTTTCCCATCACTACAATGTAAATAATCCTAAATCCAGGTGTCCATATGACATGAAGGAACGGTATTGCTCAGATGGCTGCAAAGATCACTCTGCTTACTGGTTCAATTGTCTCTAATATGTCTACTTATTGCTTTTATCCTGAGCCTTACCTCTAAGTGAAAGAAGGTAGAGGGTCCATTTTATCCAAGTAGTCCTTGTGCTTCTGGGAGAAACAGCCCAGAGGCCAGCTGTTGAAAGCAAGAGTATGTCCCATAATCACCTGGCAACTCCTCCCTCTCAGAGAGGAGCAACAGTTGGCTTGGGCTGTCTTTGAAGCTAAAGTTAGGGCAGGTGTGTTGTGAATGTCTGAAACAAACAGGAGAGATTCATTGACGGTTCAAAGACACCTTCCGGTGTCATTCGCTTAGAACTTGGAATGTGCTTACCCCCTTATGTGTGGTGCAGTTGAAGAAACAGTAGGCTCTAACAGAACATACTCACAAAAATAGACTCTTGACAAATATGCACAAGCCCGTGTAAGAGGGCCTGCAGGAAAAAGAGGGCAAGGACCGTCTGAGACCCACTCTGCCGTGGTGCTTAACATCAGCCGTTTGAGTCCACATTCCCCATGAAGTTGTTTCCCTGCCCATTTCCCTCCTGAAACTATTTTCTTCCCTTGACTCTCCTAAATATTTCCATTGTTTATAGGGCAGGTCCTTGCAAGTTCTTCTGTCTTGAGTTTCTCTTAAAATTCCCGGCAGATGCGGCACTCAGCAGTTCATCCCCCTGAATATAGGCATGAGGGAATCGGAGAGGCCTTCGAGCCACGAAGCTGGATCGTCCTCCAGGCAGGGAAAGAACAGAGTTGGCGTGCCAATAATAGGCAGTGATGCCATTGTGTAGTGCCCCTGTCTCACTGCTCAAGCTACTTGGAATCTCTAGAGATCTAGGGTCCCCCTCTAATAGTCTGTATATCCCAGTCTGCTTCTGGTTTCTGATCCCCCACACAGAGTCCGAATCAGTTGGTTAGAAAAAAAAAATGGTTCTAAAGATTTTTGAGGGCCCATGGAGGCCAGCTGAAGGTTCTATAAAACAGCAGCCAGGCAGTGAGATGGAGTAGTACTCTCTGAGCCCTGCGGGCTGCCTCAGGGGCCCCTCGGGAGGGTTCAGCCAGCTAAAAGGCTGAACCGTAATTGTTTATTGTCAGCAAAGGAGACAGCTAATTGGCCAGTCCCTTACTGGTGCAAGAGTACCATGAGTCTACGAACTTCTATTTCTGTCACTGTGTGTCTCTGACAGAAAAGATTAGTCTTTTGTAATTTATAAACCATGTCTTTTCCAAGGCGGAGCGTGATTATGTAATTCTGTACGTTGAGCTGGCGCTCAGGAGCTTTGCTTTGGGTCATTTCTCTGTGTTTGATGGAAGCTGTCTAAGGGCCTCTCACACCGTTTCCGTGAGCACCAGAGTAGCCACGTGAACGGGGAAGGAACATGCGTGGTCTCACAGGATGGTGGAACAACTGTAAGTCAGTCAGTGGGCTATGGTAAGAAGAGGGGCTTGAAACAGGGAGCAGTCCCCATCTGAGATGGCCTTGGCTCTATGGACAGTTGGGAGTACAAATCCCTGTTGTGGAGTACTGCCTGTGTGCTGTA
>JADRCD010220186.1:0-11834 GCA_019843815.1 Montemys delectorum
CTTGCATAAGTGTTGCGGGAAGGATTGAGATACTCAAAGGGGATAGGGACTTCAAGAAGACCAATAGAATAATCTAACTTGGACTCTTGGGGGACTTTCAGAGAGTGAACCACCGACCAAAGCGCTAGCAGAGGCTAGATCTAGCTCACCTGCACATATGTAGTTGGTGGGAAGCTTGGTCTTAATATGGATCCCCTAACAACTAGAGTCCGGGTTGTACCTGACTCTATTGCCTGACTGTAGATTCTGTTCCCATAACTGGGCCACTTTGTCTGGCCTCAGTAGGAGAGGATGTGTTTAGTCCTGCAGTGACTTAATGAGCCATGGTAAGTAAATACCCAGGGAAGACTCCTCCTTCCCATAGGAAAAGAGGAGAGGGTATGGCAGAGGGGATAGTTTTGAGGAAGACTAAGAGGGGTGCTGCAATCAGTATGTAAAGTGATATATTTAATTAATTGATTGATTAGTTAATTAATTAAGTAAGTAAGTAAAGAAAAATTCTATCAAGTCATATTATGGATTGCAAAATTTCATGAATTCTCAGAATAATTACAACAGAGATGATAATGTACCTTCTTGAAGTCACCAAAGACAGTTGATAATCTAATACGAGCATGTGGGCGTTCCTTCTTTCATATTCTTCACCAGATCAGAAAACTGGATGATGCAAAGACACTTCAGAGATAGTTGATAAAGCCAGATATAGCAAAAAGGGAAATTTAATCCTGCTATTAAAGAATCCATGTACGGGTGCTATATGTTTGTGTGCCTCAACAATGGGTCCTAATGGATGTTGATGAGGTCAGTGCACAATGTTTACTGACAAAATGTAATTAGGTCCCTGGGGATACCATCATTGAAATGGGGCTAGGACTGATCTTGTGAAGGAAGCTATGCCATGTTTGGATTTACTACATAAAGACACCTTTTTTTCATCATTATAATTGATGTAGCTCACACATCCTTATCATGTTGCTTGCACTGTCCTATTATACAACTATAAGTTTGTACAAATGCATTCTCTTTAAAATAAAATTCTCTTTTTAAAATTTGCTCTGTATTCCTAAAATAATCATGCTTTATATTTGTGTTATAACACCATTTTTTTCTGTTCTAGTAATATATTTCAATGAAGTCCAACAGCTGATAGCTCTAACAACTATATGAAAGTTGTGTTGCTACCTAATAAAGTAAATAGTTCACTTTCAAAAACATAGTCTAAGTATTTCTTGGATGTATTCAATTAACATTCCTTTTTATTTGTGCATGTTGTCTGTAGAGCATGTGTTTTCTTCTTGTTTGTTTGTTTGTTTGTTTCTTAACCATAAAAAGTACTTGCTTATAGGAATTTTATTTAAAACAAATACAGGGAACTGAATTAGTAAGAATGGGCTGCAAGTGTTGGTTTCAGTATCCAGAAGAAAAGTGTTTAAAGAATGAGACATAAAAATAATGGTTTCTGGATGGTTTTGCTCATTTCCTTCACCTGTTTGATTGTGTTTTCCGGTAGTTCTTTAAGGGATTTTTGTGTTTCCTCTTTAAGGGCTTCTAGCTGTTTACCTGGGTTCTCTTGTATTTCTTTGAGGAAATTATTTATGTCTCTCTTAAAGTCCTGTGTCATTATCATGAGAAGTGATTTTAGATCTGAATCTTGCTTTTCCAGTGTTATGGTGTTTCCAGGCCTTGCTATGGTGGAAGAATTGGGTTCTACGATGCCAAGTAACCTTGTTTTGTGATGTTTATTTTCTTACGCTTGCCCCCCTCCCCACCTCACCCCCAGCTATCTGGTTATCTCTAGCACTACCTTCCCTTGCTAAATCTGACTGGACCTGTCCTTCCTGTGATTCTGGTTGTGTCAGAACTTCTCAGAGTCAAGCAGTCTCTGTGATCGTCTGATTCTGGGATCCTATGATCCTGGGTTTGCTAGAGCTCCTCGGAATAGAACTTCCTCTGGGTGTTGTGGGACTGGCTGCGGAGATTGCTCCCAAAGTCTTCTTAGGGCACTGGCCCAGACAAAACAGAAGGAACCATTGCCACTGGGCTGGTGTAGTTCCTGTGTGCCTGGGTCCTACTGGTCCCAGTTGCTCCCAATGTTGGGACAGATGTTGTGTCGTCCTCACCTCTGATCTTGGGCTTGTTGGAGCACCTGGAAGTTGAGCTTCCTCTAGGTGTTGTGGGACTGGCTGCAGAGTTTGAGCCCAAGGTCTGCTCAGAAATCAGAAAGAGAGACAAGCCTGGAGATTGAAAATGCAGGAAAGAAATCAGGAGTAATAGATGCAAGCATCACCAACAGAATACAAGAGATAGAAGAGAGAATCTCAGGGACAGGAGATACCATAGAAAACATTGACACAACAGTCAAAGAAAATGCAAAAGGCAAAAAGCTCCTAACCCAGAACATCCAGGAAATCCAGGATGCATTGAGAAGACCAACCTAAGGATAACAGGTATAGAAGAAAATGAAGACTCCCAATGTAATGGTCCACTAAATATCTTCAACAAAATTATGGAAGAAAACTTCCCTAACCTAAAGAAAGAGATGTCCATGAATATACAAGAAGCCTACAGAACTCCAAATAGACTAGACCAGAAAAGAAATTCCTCCTGTCACATAATAATAAAAACACCAAATGCACTAAACAACAAAAAAAAAAATTAAAAGCAGTAAAGGAAAAAGGTCAAGTAACATATAAAGGCAGGCCTATCAGAATTATACCAGACTTCTCACCTGAGACTATGAAAGCTAGAAGATCCTGGACAGTTGTCATACAGACCCTATGAGATGCCACAAACAGATCCTACAAATGCAACTTAGGCTACTATACCCAGCAAAACTCTCAATTACCATAGATTGAGAAAACAAGATATTCCATGACAAAACCAAATTTACACAATCTTTCCACAAATCCATCCCTACAAAGGATAACAGATGGAAAACACCAACATAAGGAGCAAAACTACACCCTAGAAGAAGCAAGAAAATAATCTTTCAACAAACCCACACAAACCTAATCCACCACTTACAACAAAAACAACAGGAAGTAACAATTACTTTTTCTTAATATCTTAATATTACCCACATATTTCTTGCCTGTATGATTTATTTAGTTTGGGATACTTGGACCTTCAGCCATATTTGAATATAGTTAATATTAGATTTATTAAATAATATTTATTAACTAGTTTAACTTATGGGTTTTTCAGGCCCAGGAAATGGGTCCATGGCACTCCTAGCTGAGAACATGGATGGCACCACCAAAAGCCAACAGACTCCAGGCTTCTGTGCTGCTTGTCTTACGTTCTTACCTCCTTCTCACATTTAGAACAACCTCCATTAACACTGGCTTATTTACTCTCTGTTTGAAAGTCTCCTTGCTCACTCCAGATCCCCGGTGTGCAATGAGATCAGGAAAGGTTTACATTAATATTTGTTCAGTGAATAGAGAAATGCATCAGCCTTGTGTGCACAAGCCAGACCAGATTATTTCCCTGGTGTTTTCAAGTGTATGCTCCATATTTGACCAAAAGCACATTTCCATTATTCTTTTCCTTTGAGTTGTCAGCTCTATTTGGTTATGTTGCAAATGCCCATTGATGGAGAGATGTCATTTCAGAGATCAATGCACCTGACATTTCTTCAAGGCTTTCAGTTAAATGTCTTCTTTATTCCTTTGAGATTGTTTTCTTGGACATTAGCTTACTATCATTACTTCAGATATGTTTTCTTAACACCAAATTATTAGCAGTATTGTGGTTTAGGAACAGAAGGTGGAACCCAGGGCCTTCTGCACATTTATACAAAGTCTCTAACAATTAGTATTAGACTAATACTTAGTCTGCTCTTCAACTTTATTTTAAAATGAAGTCTCATTAAGTTGCCCACGTTGGTCCTGAATTCACTCTGCAGCCTTGGAAGACTTTGAATGTAAGATACTTCTGCCTTACTGTCCAGATTTGCTGTGTTTATGGGTCTTTATCTTCAAGGTAGCTCTTGATTGTTTCTACTTCATAGAGGTGACTAAATGTATTGTGTGCTGCTTTCTTTTCCTGATTATATTTAGAGCCCTTTCTACTTTAACCTGAACACCTGCCTACCTTTAAAGAAATAAGACTGTTAGTTCATGTGTTTAATTGGAAGTTTCTGTAGGCCTTAGGAATATAAGGGGAGATAACATTTTCTATTTCTTAGGACACTACTCTTCTGGATATGAATTGTGGTTAATATATAAAGTACTCCAACTCCTATGATTGTCAGATAAGCCCATATAAACAGTGTATATTTCATTTGATATCCCAGAGTTTAACAAGTAGGATTAAACTATAGGATGGGCAGACCACAACAAAACTATTGATGGTGTAAGAAGAAAACTTAGCTTGTATCCTCCTATTTCATGTACCCTATCATTTACCAGGGTTAACTTTGTCAAACCTATTGCTGATCCTGAGGTGTAGGCCAAGCAAACATTTTTCTTCCTTCATATTTGAAAAACAAATAAACAAAACAAATTTTGAATCAGCTAATTCATAAAACTCTTCAGTAGTTCAAGGAAGAATTATGGTATTGCTTCCAAGCATATGTCCCTTTGATCTTCTGTAAATTCAATGAACTTACTTTCCATTCATCAATGTCTAAAAACTGACTGAACAAATGTATAATTAAATTAGCATGTGATGCCAGGAGGACCAGTGGCATGTATGCACATTAAATTAGAATTCTCGCCAGGCTGGAGAGAAGCAGCTTTTGCATTTTTCCACTTCTTTTCTTCTCAGAATATTTCTTATGAGCCTTTTCTCCTAGCCCCAGAGTTTAATCTACCTTTGTCATTAGCAATTCTAGTCTCTGGGAAGCTGTTGTCAGTGTATTTTGGGTAGAGGGGTTGCCTACAATGTGTGGTAAGTATGAGGCAGAATATCCATCTCTACGAAAAATAATAATGATAATAATACCAAGATAATTTTTACTCTAAAAGGGTATTTAAGTGATAAGAAGAGGACCAAAGGAATAAACAGAAACCAGTAAAAAGTTTTGAAGTCAGTCAGCCTCCTAAAAGATTAACTAGTTCCAGGAAATTAAAGAAATTCATATGTGCAGACTCCATATTTCCTCCTTTCTACATGGTTGTAGGAAATAAACAGGAGGAGGGATCACTAGGGGATATTTGGTCTGCTGGTTGCACTGAATATAGTTATCCCCACATATTGGAGGTTTAGAAACTGGAGAACATTCTCTGGATAGATCAACAGGCTTAGAGTTCAACCAGCACACAGAAGGAAGGAAACAATACACATTTCTAATTTATTAATGTATCACTGATGGAAGGACAAGTTCCTTAAGGAGGAAAGACTCTTTACTAACAAAATGGAATAGTGAACAAGTCAATTCTGCAGCTAAGTGGTCTTTCTGTTCAGTTTCTGTATGAGACCTCCTCAGGTCCCTACTCAGTGTTTTTTCTCAATGCCAAAGATTCATGTTTCCTCAATTTGCTATTTGTGGTTTAATCCAAGATTATAAAATTCTGATGTAAAATTTCTATACATTCTTTCACAATTTGAGATACTCTCCCACCTGGCTTGGTTTCTGACAGAGTCTAATGTCAGAGCAAGCTGTACATTTGTGCCTCTGAATTCCCTTATAAGCCTTAATGGAAATAAATAACAAGGCCTGTGAATGACTTTCTTTTGAAGACTCATGAGTCACAGAAGCACAAAGCTTTCATTTAGAAACAGAAATCTTACTATCATAAAAGAGATGCATTGTCCCTATGAGACAAAATTCTGTTTCTAGGAGTAGAGGCACTTTCTGCAGATACCCTATCAAGCACTAATATAGGAGATACGATGAAGAGATTTTGTTCACATCAATGAGGTCTAGATCAATTGTCTTTAAGGGAAAACTCTTTAGTGGGCCTAATTTAACCAGGTGAGATCTTCAAGGGAATTGAAGTATTTCTGTGAAAAGAATAAGAAATTATACTAAAAATTTCAACAGAGAATGCTTCTGTGGGACATAGCTTAGTCAGATGATGAAGGGGAGAAATGGTATGTAAGACAAGTGGCTTCTAAAAAAATGCAACAATGATCCCCAGGTAAAGATAAAAGTCAGTATGAAGACTCAGAGCTCTATACACTAGGTATATGGAGTTGGATTCTGGAAACAACTAAGTACGCCAGAAAGCCATTCTACTCCAGAGACTACACATGAATTGAAGTCCAGCTCGTACTTTGAGTTTTGGCTCCGAGAAGAGGTCTGAATTTAGATCTATCTACATATGTGACTCATAGTACTATGACATAATATGTGACATTATTCACAGAGATATTTTTACCAATCTGTTAACAAGCCACAGAGAATGAATAAGCCCTATAATCTCTGACAAACTATGTCATTCCAAGGGTCCTAAAACATTTGCCTCCAAGTGCAGTTGGTGTAGTTTTCTTTAATTCATGGTGTCATCATCTAGTGAATCACAATTATATGCAAGACTATTGGGTGACTTGTTGAGAATGATTCTCATAGTCATATATGTTTGAATACATTAGTACCAAATTGGTGTAACTGTTTGGGAAGGATTTGGAGGTGTATCCTGGTTCTAAGAGGTGCATCCCTTGCTGTGGACTCACATGTTTCAGAAGCTCAGTCCATCTTCACCTGGCTTTCTCAGCCTCAGGCTTGAGAGCTAGCATGTAAGTTTGGGTTGTTCTTGACACCATGCCTTTGCTTTGTTATCATGGACTCTGACACTCTGCAATTCTAGGTCAAATTAATTACTTTATTTTATAAGTTGCTTTCTGTTGTACTGTTTTCATTGCAGTAATAGAAACCCAAAAATAAGACCACAATGTAGTCATTTAGTAGAAATACTAAATCTCTTGTAAAATCCAGGATTCATTTATAACAAAAATTTACGAAATTCTAAGATAGTAATAAAAAGTTGTAAATGTGTTAGTCACTCAGAAAATATATAATATTAAATTGTGCATTATTAACATGTATTAACTTACAAGGTTAAGGGGTTTCAATACATTTCTTATGTGTGTATAATGTAATTTATCACAACATCTGTTTCTGATGGTCTTATAAACTACATTTAAACTTCCATTATGATTAGCTAGTACAATTAGAATTTGAAAGAATTATGATTTTTGTATCAGCTTTATTGTCATGCACACTGCACTTTCTCTGATATGTCAATTATAATGTCACACAAACTCTCTTTGAATCTCTGAGCCAACACTAATATTTTTTTTTTTTTTTTTTTTTTTTTTTTGGTTTTTTGAGACAGGGTTTCTCTGTGTATCTCTGGCTGTTCTGGAACTCACTCTGTAGACCAGGCTGGCCTCGAACTAAGAAATCCGCCTGCCTCTGCCTCCCTAGTGCTGGGACTAAAGGGGTGCACCACCACTGCCCGGCTGAGCCAACACTAATCTTAAACTAACTGAATTTGTCAAGAATTTTCTCTGTCTTGTTCAAAAATTGAAAGAATCATAAATGTAAAAGTATTTTTATTCCATCCTTGCATTACATTTATATAGTATACATTATTATAATCTCTATTTCATAGTAAGAATAGTGAAATAATGGCATCTAAATTATGGACACAAAATTAATGAGTGCTTGAACAATGGGGACTATATTTGAATATCTCTAAGATCGTGTTGTTGATGGTGGTGGTGGTGGTTGTTTTTAGTTTCTTTTATGAAAAATTCCCACCATAGGTTCATATATTTATACTTCATCTTCAGATTATGGCATTGTTGTGAACACTAGAAGATAGTGCACACTTAAAGTTTTCAAAACCTATTTTAATAAGTGTTCTTAAATGTCTTAACCTCCCTTCTAGCACAGATATTTCCACTTTAAAGTAGGGATTTTCTGAAGGACATATGTCACTTGGCAGGGACCTGTGTGCTATGTGTAGATGATCTATGATTCCTTTGTTTCCTGCCTGGTTCCAGCTCCTGCTGTTATTTCTTCTCAAACATGATAGAACCTGTTACTCTGAAACTGTAATCCAAAATAAACCATGTTGCCTCTCATTTGCTTTGGTCAGGGTATTTTATCATAGCCTTAGAAAAACAACTAATACAAATATTTCAAAGCCCTTCTTTAAATCCATTCTTAGGCATTAATAGCCTCAAATAAATGAAATCTTCTAGGTAGCTTATGGAACTAATTTGAAATTTGCCATCCCTTTCTATCTGTGCTCCTTTTCATGTAACCCTGCAGTTCTATGCTACTGCCAGTC
Source organism: Montemys delectorum (assembly GCA_019843815.1). NCBI lineage: Eukaryota > Metazoa > Chordata > Mammalia > Rodentia > Muridae > Montemys > Montemys delectorum. The sequence continues at coordinate 8,247 of JADRCD010220186.1, forward strand.
TTGAATTTCTCTGAAATTGCTTCTGGATCTAACTATACTGTCTATATGGTCCATGATCAAAAAAAAATCTATAATGGCATATGCTAGTACTTTCCTGGAAAACTGCCTGAGTTTGTTCATTCTTATTTTTCTTCTGTGGCCATGTCAGACTTCTGTCTGACTGCATAAATTATAAATTCAAACAACATTCACTGTTGGCAAAGTTGTTTTGGATATCCCACTGGCCCATTGCCACTGAATTATAATTCAAGTCCATTGAAGTCCATCTGAATCAACTCCTATCTAGAAACATATGAACCACCATCTTGCATATGACATGTTGTCCACAAATGCAGGAATCCCCACAGAATAGATTAACAATATTCTCTGTATATTCAGAACTAAACAACCACTTAGTAGCCCTTACCAGGGAAAATTTGATGTTGTTATGAGATGGTTTCATAGGTATGTAAATTACTAATACAGAAACACTTGAAAAATAATTATTTTTATGTTCTTATAGAATTTTAGTATGCAATCAAGGTATTTTGATTTTATCTAACCTCTGCTTTTTTAAAAAAGAGTTTTTATTTGCTTTTTTGAGACTATCTCAATAGTTAGGATTTGTTGACCTAAAACAGATATCATTGTCCTGACTCAGCCTGCCAAGTGCTATTATTTGTTTCAGGAGTTTTCAGCCATGTCCTACACTAACATAGATTTACAAACAAAATTAATTTGATGGAAATATCATGTTAAACAGCATGTCCTTTTGAGTTACATGGGGGTTGAGGTAAGACACCTTGCGAAAAAAATATATAAATTCAATCTTGAGAAAAAATATTCAAAATAAAAATACTGGTTTTTTTTTCAGGGAAATATTGTACATATATAGCCAGCACTATCCAATATAACTGAGCTGTCTTGTTTGTCTTATTTGTCATGTTTATGAAAAGCTAGACATAACTTCAAGAGCTTTAATGCAAGTCCCTGGTAGGATGTTTCTTATTTCACTGAGAAAGATCCAAGATAAAATAATTTATAAGATTATTGTCCGTGTCTTAAAGTGGAAAAATTTTAAAATTTTGTAATTTCTAAAAATATTCATTACAGGTGGGTGGTGGTGGCACATACCTTTAATCTCAGCACTTGGGAGGCAGAGGCAGAGGCAGGTGGATTTCTGAGTTCGAGGCCAGCCTGGCCTACAGATTGAGTTCCAGGATAGCCAGGGCTAAACAGAAAAACCCTGCCTCAAAAAACAAACAAAAAAAATCATTACAAATACATTCTAAGTTTAATCACTCACATAAAGCCTAATTCTGTATACTTTATAAATATAAGTGGAGAATCTTTTTTTAAATTGATTTTACTTTTATTTATGTATATATGGTTCTGCAAGTGTATATGTGCCTACATATGTGGTTGTCCACAGTGGCTAGAAAATGTCTTAGATCTCACATAATGGGAATCTCAGGAGGTTGTGAGTCAACTGCTGTGGGTTCTGGGAACCAAATCCTAGTGCTTGACAAAAACAGTAAATGCTTCTAATTCCTGGCATATCCCACTGGCCCATTTCCACTGAATTATAATTCAAGTTGAGCTATACTTTGGGTGTTCACTTCCTAATTCCAATAAACATTCATTTTAATTCAAACACACAATATCATTCTATTTTTGAACAATTTTTGCTTTTAAATATCTTCTTATACAGATCTTGTTTCTTTGGGATACACTTCCAAATGCTCACCAGCTCCCCAGGATGTTGGCATTGAGGCAGGAAACAATCGCCTAAAATGCTAAAGATGAATGTCTAATCTTTCAGTTTATCACTAAACACACAGAGAGAAATTCTCAGTAATTGGTTGGACTCCATATCTCATTTTATGAGCTCTTATACAACTAATTATTCTTGATGATAGTATACAAACATGTTTCATTAGCCATGCTGCAAAACCCTTGAAATAAGAGGCAGTGAGATGTCCTAAAGAATGTTTTTCCTTTGCACTTGACAGTAAGATTGATGATCTGACTTATAGCCTGAGATACAAGTGATAGATAAGGAAGATGAAAAGTCTCATGTGATTCCATGACCTCCACACACATTGCGTTCAACTCCTCCAATTTATTTGTCAATAACCATAATAAAATATGTTTAAATACTGGAATGAATTATCATTCATTGCCCTTTGAATCCTATAGCAAAGTACCTACTGTGTGTTCTAGTTTCTGAGATACCTTATGGATACAAATGTAATCAAGATACAATCTGTACTCCATAGTATTCATGGTAGATTAAGAAAGAGAAGGTGAGAGAATAATCCTTTTGAGTTTCATAATATCATCAAAACACATTAAGAAAAATCAAAGTAAGAATCAACTACTTTCTAAAGAGAGACTAGATAGAGAATTAAAGTATTGTATTCTATGACTGAGACATTTCTAAGTTCACTTAATTTATTCTTCTTTTGTATCATTGGTTCACAAATCTCAAAGTAATGGGTTAAATAATATTTAATATGTTTTGGTAAATAAGTCCTATATTATAACTATAATTATCCAATTCTTTTGTAGCATGATTCTAACAGTCATAACTCACACATGACTACATAGATACTACTAATTCCAACACTATTTCTAAAAACAGGTAGTTCTGTAGACATGGCCTTTGGCTTCATATATCTAGCTTGTTTAGAATAAGTTTCCATGGTGAATGTCTCATTCCAAGATTAGTGTCTTTATAGTTTATGTTCTCTAGCTCAGATGTTTCACTTCAGTGTTCTAAAATGCTGGTTGTTATCCAATACATCCTGATTATATCCCTCTAGAATCACCCAAAACTCAAAAGTCAGACACTGTTATCCTTATAGCTACTGAAAGGCTTTTCTTAAGGATATAATTGCCCTGTCATGTTAAGATAATTCATTTCTGAATATTGTCTAAGCTTTTCAGCCAAAACTTGCCAGAAGCCATCATGGAAAAGCTAAAAACTAGCAGGTAATCTTCCTGAGATGGTTCTGCCATGGACTACAAAGTTAATGACGAATTTATTTCTTTAGAGAAAGTCAATGAAAATGTGTATAAAGAAAGAATCCTGCTATTAATATGCTTTCCTGTTATGATTAAATATATATAACAATCACTAGATATTAGCTACACTTTTGAGCAGATTTCTCTAGAACAAAGATGTACTCTATTATAGGGATGTTATATAAACAAATAGATGGTTTCTTAATTATTATTGTTGATTCTATAAAAATTCTGATTATTATATTAGTAGTTATTAAGATCTTTTATAATAGGGCTTGTACTAAGTCTGTCTGATGTGAAAACTGCAATGAGAACCCAGCCAGTCTTCAAGTATAATGAGTTAATTGCTTGTGAAATAGCAAGATACATTTACAAGATAGAGAACTTTCAGAGACGTTGTAAAACAATAAAGCAAAGGTTATAAAAAGGGAACTAATAATTTACTTCAGGTTCAAGGACAGAAAACAAAATATTGACTGGGTTTATCTAAATAAATGTTCACTAATAACTTAGTCAAAAAAATATGGTCTTTAACTTTTAAAGAACCTGTTAAGCTAATGAATGTTTAGCCAGATAACTACT
>JADRCD010220187.1:0-23455 GCA_019843815.1 Montemys delectorum
CAGCATCGACGATTTGCTTCCGGTCAGGATTACTGCTCATTTGAAACCACTTTAAGAAAATTAAACAAAAGCAGATGTGGAGTCTGTTACAGAAGGTTCCAGAAGTCTGTCCAGACTCAGTGCATTTTGTTTGTTTACATTTATTCTGCTTTGATATACCCGAGAGGTCCATGCATTGATGCACACCAAACTCTGAGAAACTTGCCTCATTCATCCCTCAGTTTTACACTCTTCTCTGTGCTGAAATATTAGGGGATTTTTAAAAAGAAAAGAGAGAAAGAGATGAAACATCCCCAAAGGTCAAAAATCAGTGATCCTTTTGCAGCTGGGACTCCTGGGAAACCCATATACTTTGCTGTTAGCAGAGGTCAGAGACATCTTCTTAAATACTTGGTTTTTGATGGCATAAATCAATGATTTCTTTAAGGGAGATACTTTAGGGACTAAAGGGATGCTGCCTTTGAAATACTGAATAGTCTCCCCTGTACAGGGTGGGCTACAGAGTGTAGTCCTTGGTCATGAGTTGCCTTTGAAAAAGCAAGAATTGAAATTCAAGAATAATGGATTACAAGTGTGGAAATTCATCAAAAAATTAAACAAATAAGTACAGTTATATTAGCTTAGCAATGCCATCACTGTATGTATATCCAACAGAATGAAAGCAGCGTGTCAAAAATATCCATTTCCATGTGTACCACAGTAGTTCACAATAACCAAAGCAGAGTCAACATGTCCTACCTCAATACTATTGCTTCATCTTTTTTTAATAATATAGTTATTCTCCACATAATGATGTAGTTAGTGATTGACAGCATATGGAGTAGTAGTTCCAAAAGATTATAATTGGAGTTGAAAAATTGCCATCACCCATTGAATATAGTTGCTACAACAGTCTAGTACAATACGTTACTCACTTGTGTGTGGTGCTGATGATGTCAAGTTCTACTGCACTGCCTGCCTGTCATAAAAGTTTACCATATGTAATTATTCCTAAAAATAATATTTTGTTAGAGAATACTCTTATTACAAAATGGTACACTATGAAATATCTGCATTAGTCATAGATGTCTCATGTTTTCCCCACTTCTTAATTGCACCAAAGGGCCATGTAGAATGATTGACCTAAGCATAATGTTAGTGTATGTTCACTCTGATTCTAAACAACAAAATTATCTTACCACACACTTGCTAAAATGTATTACACTAGTTCAACCCATGGCCATACCTGTAATAGTTTAACATAATTAGTGTTAGGATTTCTCAGTACAAATAAAAGGCTTGTCTTATTTTCCAGATATTGTACAGTGTGCAGTAAGTAAGTAAAGAAAGAAAAGATACATAATCAACACATATCTAATCTGTATTATTATCTGACTTCCCATAACAGCTTTTGAAGATCTCAAGATCCAAGGGATCAAGACAGCATCTGCTAAATGATTATCTAATCATTTAGCTGGGCCTTCTGAAGAACTCCTGGACAAGCACTATAAACATATGGCTCTGTTAATCACTGCTGAAATCCAAGAGTGAGCTGCTTTCTGTAGGTTAACCTAGGATTCTTTATGCAGTATCTACAGGATTCCCAACAGTAGGAGAGGAAGGAAGCCTCCAATGTTCAAGTGTTTTTTGTATCTGTATTTATGTCAGATTCCTTGCTTCCTATATCAGAACACATGACTTAAACAAAACCATATGAGGAACACCCTGAGTCACAGTTACAGAGAGATATCAATGAAACAAAGACTGATTCAGCATCACTGCGTTATTTTTCTTTTCTTTTTTTTTTTTTTCGTTACATGAAAAATTGATTGCCTGTATTTTGTGTGTGGGGGTGGGTGGGTGTGTGTTTTGAATTCTTCTTTTTTTTTATTAGATATTTTCTTTATTTACATGTAAATTTCTCCTTTCCCAGTTTCCTCTCCAAAAAACAAACAAACAAACACCCCATTGTAGGGGAATGCCAGGGTCAATAAGTGGGAGAGGGTGAGGTGGCAGGCATGGGGAGTGGGGAGGCAACAGGGGTTTGTTCTTGTTGTTTCTGTTTGTTTGTTTGTTATTTTTCTTTCATTGCAGATTCTTCTAACTTGGGTGGCATGTTTCTTTTCTCCAGATGCTCTCATGTCTGCTGACACATGAACTTTCCTCTCTTGAGCAATAATAAATGTAGCTACGGCTGTGCCCATTAGCACTTGGAATGAATTGCTCTTGAGAGCAAGTCATGGTGAAGAGAGGATCTTAGATTCTGAGCTTTCTAAGTCATTCTTCAGGAGCAATAGAACTCACTGTACAAGATTTTAGCATGCAGCTGCTGTACTGTTAAAGCAAACATATGTGCAATACTTGAGATGTGTTGATTCACTCCTTCCCTTTTCTCGGCCTCCTCCCTTAGCCTCTGATTGAATAAATTTGTCACCACAAAGTGCCCACTTGCTGGGATGGCTCGTCAGTTACCAATTCCCAATACAACTTTTGGTAAAGCTCATTAAAAACAAAAATGTGTCCCTTTAACCAGCTCCCTCTCTTTGTCCACACACACTAAATCTCATTATACATGTTTCTTTTCCCCCTAAAATTTACAGGGGGTATTTACAGCTTTAAGTCCCTTAAGCCAACTTCAACTGACCATGTCAGCCTGTGTTCACAAGCTTGTTTTAGAGAAGCTCCCACACACAGAAGGATGTGTTTACTAGAATGCTGTTCCCCAGGGATGCGCCCAGCACATCTGTAATTCTAAGGAGAGTGTAATGAGGAAAAACCGGTGCCACTCTGAATGGCTCACAGCTGTTCTGGAAGCTGATAAATAAGATGCTCTACAGGAGATCCCTAATTGGAGCCAGTTTTTCTTAAGTGGCTACACAATGCAGTGCAAGCCTGGGTGCAGGAATGCTGAAAGTGTTGTTCACATGTAGCTTAGTTTGTCTTGTAAACAGTTCTAATTTCAAACGGTAGAGCCTTCTGTTCCTCTTCAAAGGGGGAAACTGTTCACTTCATGTATTTTTCCACACTAATTAAAGGCAAACGAGCATCACTTTCCCCAGTATTTTACTTGGCAAAATCTCCCACCATTGGTACCTATCTCTTTCCTTCTTTGTCCATTTTTCCTTTCCTTTCTCTCTTCCTGTTGTGTTTTATTTTCTTCCATTCCTCCTCTCCTTTATTTTCTTCTCTTTCTCTCCCCAAATACATTTTCCTTTTGCATCACTTTCCCTGCCCTTCCTTCCTATCTTCAGAGGCACCTATTGGCTGCTGGAGTCAAAAACTCTGTGTTGATACTTCTTCAGACACTGACTATGAAGCCCTAATATGGGGATTTACTTGCTGGGCGAGCATCCCTGTAGCCTTTTGATTTCCTCTGAGAAAGGACCAAATACACTTGTAACAAGCAAAGAAGAGATTTTTGCTGTTGCAAAAACAACTGCCAGAGCTTTTCTTTTCCGGGCACAGTACCTCCTTTACATTTAGGAAGAAAAGCCCATTCCTGAGAGAGACACTATCTACTTCATTTACTACCTCTTTGAATCTTGACCTTAGAAGTAGCCTCTAGCAGACAGTTTTTAAGCCTCATCTTACTCTTTAAAACTACTAAGATAACCAAAATAGTATATAAAACTATCCATGTTCCAAATTTGCAGCATAATCCATCCATCCTTCCTTAAATGGAGCCTTTTACTAGTTTACATTTAAACATAGCAAGAATTCCTTCCACCACTGCATGTGTTCATTTTATAAATATCAATTGTCCTCTATGACTGTTTCCAGCTTTCTCTAAGAAACAGAATCTAGTCATTACATCCAGAGCGTTTGAATCCCTCACTTCTGGATGTGAAGTATAGTTCAGAGTCTCAGTGTTGAAACTTACGTGACAAATTGTACTTCAATAATCTGTACTATGTTGTTTCCCAAGGATACAAAAGAACAGTGATACTTGCTTGAGTCCTACCCATTCTTATTGGAGAAGAAGTAGGATACTGTTTCTGTATTCATTTAGATATGTCCACAATTTGGGGGCAGAATGAGGCTGTCTAGGAGCATGCGACTCCTGAGTTGAATTGGACATCATGAGTGGCAAGGGGACAACTCTTTGCGTTTCCAGAGTCCCCATGTGGAAACACGGCAGAAGGGTAGAGAATAAACCCAACTTCAAAAGCCTAAACAGAGTCTCAAGGATTCAGCCACTCTTCAGTTTTTAAAGTATTATTCATGCTCCCATCACTACAAAACACTAACGACTTGGAGAGGAAACAATTATACCGTGCCTTGAGAGATTCAGTCTTGTGAACCACACCGTGAACAACTACTCAAGGAGAAAGAAAATAGAGATGACATACTCCAGGTTGTATTCAAGGTTACTGCCAGAGTAGGTGCTTCTGGTTTCAGAGACAATTCTTTTTTTAATTTTTATTTATTTTATGTATATGAGTACATTGTTGCTGTCTTCGGACATACTAGAAGAGAGCATCAGATCCCATTACAGATGGCTGTGAGCCACCATGTGGGTATTGAACTCAGGACCTGTAAGAGCAGTCAGTGCTCTTAACCACCGAGCCATTTCTCCAGCCCTTAGAGACAATTCTTTAGTTGATAGCAATAAAATTTAAGTACCTCCCCATGATCTCCACACCTCCAGAAAATCATATTAGACAGTGTTAGTAACTTTAAATACCTACCAAAACTAGTGATCTGTTCTCTGTTTTGTCTGTGTCACTCAAGCCCCGTGGGAAATGTTTACAACCCCAACAGAAAGAAAAGGCATTCTGGATCCTGAAAAGATGCTGACTTTGTGATCTTGCAGCAAAGAACCAAGAGTAATCACATATAAGATCTTCAGCATTGTGTTAAAGAGATCCAATCTCTCAGCTGCTGAAATGTAGAAGTCTAGACAGGTCTAAAAAGCAGGTTCTTGATGAAAAATACACCTGTAGCCATATTAGTCAAAGAAGAAAGAAAATCCAGAGAAGCAAGAATTGTCATATTCCACTCTTACATTAATCAATAACCTCAAATATAATACTCATTTCTTCTCCAAAGGTTATACTGCACTGCAAGAGATTTTCTTAGACATATTCTTCTCAGAGGAATGTTACAGAGGAGTTTTAGAGTTCTAAGTGTTCTCTGACAGATTATTTCAAATCTGAAAAGAGGAACTGTTGCTTCATCTCTAAAATGTTAAAAAGGAAAAAAAACTAGACTAGACTGCCTAATACAACACAATGGATGAAGAAAAAGAAAATATTGTCAACGGTGTTTGTATGCATATGTGTTGAACAATTTCATCTAATGCCTTCTTTTAAAAATTCTATAGGGGCTAGAGAGATGGCTCAATGAGTGAAGTGTTTGCTGGACAAGCATGAGAAACTGATCTTGAATTCCAAGCAATAACATAAAAGCTTGGCATGGTGGTAGCATGTATCTGAAACACCAGTGCTGGTGTGGAAGATGAAGCAGGTGGTTTGAACTTGGGGGTCCCATGTCTAGCCAGTCTAGTCAAAATGACAAGTTTCAGGTTCAGTGAAAGATTTTGGCTCAAAAGATAAAGTGGAGAGTGATAGAAAAGAACATTAATAACCTCTGACTTCTGTGGATAAGAGCATCTATATATACTACACAAAACCTATGATACATATAAACATATACATCATATACTTATATATACAACCTATGATATATTATATATATCCAACTTCTTCTGGTCTCTATATACAGGTATTATATATCATAGATTTCATATATATGTATATATGTATATATGTCTATACACTCATATATATATTCTCCATTTGTAAATGAGAACACTGAAGCTAGTAAAGAATAAATAACATGGATGAAAGGAATAGCTAATAAGAAGCAATACAGATATTTGAATACTTTGCTTTATGAAGTTACATGAGGGCCACAGTCTGCCTTTAATAAAACAGCAAAGCAAAAGCCAGATCCACTTTAACATCCTCTGATGAGTTAAAATTAAAACAAGAACACAAGGACATCCATTATTAATTGCACGTTCATTCATTTTTCATTTGGGCAGACATAATCAAAAGCCAAGTGGTGACTTCCTTGTGTACTCATTTTTTTGACACTGTGCTCAAACCTCTTTTAATAATGCAAATATTTATTATGGGCATCCCGGGAGAATCAAAGGTGCCCAACGAAGGGATTTCTAAATATCACGATCCACTGCCGAGGGAAAACACCAGGATACTTCTACTGTTTAAAGGGTCAGAGCCACGGGGTCTGTCAAAAGGGTCACTCCACACAAAAACAAGGCAGAAGGTTATCCAGTTTCTAGAATAAAGTAGCAGCAGGTATAATCCTCACCAACAGAGCAGAAGAAGCATGGGGAGCATTTCTTCAGGGTAACAAAAGTTACATCACATGCCTGAAATGGCACCAAAGGTAGCTGGGCACAGTGGACTTGAATGCTGTCAAGATTTGGTTCCCAAAATTCTGTTTCCTATACAACCTAATTCAATGTAAATGTTATTTACTACTACATTACAAAACATTATACTAAGTTCTGGGAATTTTTTTTAATAAATAAAATTGGTTCATCCCATAAGAATCTTATTTGAATAATACAGGCAGAAGATCAGATCACTGAAGGACTTGTGCACTTTGCTAAGAATTTTGGACTTCAATCTGGGAAAAATGCCAGCTAGTTACTGAAAAAACTTATAGCCATATATATACACACACATGTATATGATGTATATGTGTATAATGTATATGTATATATATATATATATATATACATACACACACATAAACATAGGGTATGAGGTATATAATCATCTCATGTACTTTAATCCATGTAATTATCTAGTAGCACCACTGAAAATCAAACAGAATGTCTCAAGCTAGATGTATAAAATGCCCAAAGAAGATTACTGCTGTAGTCTGAACTAAAACCTAACAAGCAATATACTATAATAGTCACAATTGATTTGAGATACTTTTGAGGTTAAAAACTACCACAAATCAACTAATGTAAGATATAATATAGCAATAAATATTTACAATGCTTCAACTGTCTAAGATGCTATTATAAAGGTAAGGGTGGAGATAAGGAAGGAGGAGAAATTTTTAACATGTTGGCTACTGTACTGGCTGGTTTTGTGTGTCACAGAGAAGGGAGTTTTAGTTGGAGAAATGCCTCCATGAGATCCAGCTGTGGAGCACTTTCTCAATTAGTGATCAAGGGGGTAGGGCCCTTGTGGGTGGTGCCATCCCTGGGCTGGTAGTCTTGGGTTCTATAAGAGAGCAGGCTGAGCAAACCAGGGATAGCAAGCCAGTAAGGAACATCTCTCCATAGCCTCTGCATCAGCTCCTGCTTCCTGACCTGCTTGAGTTCCAGTCCTGACTTCCTCTGGTGATCAACAGCAATGTGGAAGTATGCTGAATAAACCCTTTCCTCTCCAATTTGCTTCTTGGTCATGATGTTTGTGCAGGAATAGAAACCCTGACTAAGACAGCTACTGAAAAAGGTGTTGAATTTCATGTTGCTGAGTCTGATGCATATGAAGCATAAAGAAATTGCAAATTGCATACTTGGCATAAGACTTGCAAGCATTATTTGTTATAAAATCCATTCCTAAAGCTGGAGAGGTAGTTCAGCCATTATGAGCATTTATTCCTCTTGCAGAATATCAGAGTTCATTTTTTAGCCTGTAACTCTAGCTCCAGAAGTTCTGACACCCTCTTCTGGTCTCTATAGGCATTAACATATACATACATGTGCACAGACATACACATAATACATTGGTTTTTTTTTAAATATTTCTTCCCATAATTATTGTCCTAATTAATTACTACAAGTCTTGTGAGCTGTCTTAATATAATGTCTTTGCCACCATTTAAGATCCTTTATTTTTTTAATTTGCTAAGGGACATGTAAGCTTAGTCCAAAAGACGTTGACCATGGTTACAATGTCAAACAAAATGTATAGGTAGCATATACTTTATAATGACTATATAACATCTCGAATTCTTTATGGTTGGAGAGATGAAAGATGTCTTTCTTGGCACAGGTCTGTGGACAAACCTGCAAGGTAAGACAATATCTATTCTCCTAAGACGGTTGTATGGTGGTATCTTTCCAAATAAGGATCCTCAATACATTCTCACATTCTCAGCTTCTTTCTCTCCAAAATCAAATTACATCAGAGGAAATCATTAACAAAGACATGGTCACATTAGCCTAATGTTAGGTCAAAAGTCACCCTGTTCCTAGAACTCTATGTCTTTGAGCTGTTCTTGATGAGCATCCCACTGTCCCCTGGTGAGGATCTTTCTTTGTCAATAACTTATTGAGGTGTACTGATTCACAGTAAAAACAAGACCTCAGACAGAAGCTTGCAGTTTCTTGCTCCCCAAGATCCATGGGCTTTTGGAGACATCAAGATGTCTGTGAACACAGAAAATGACATTCAGGAACAGTTTAGAAAGTCTCCAGACTCATTAATGGTAAGAGCTACAACAAGGGATCTTTAAGTTATATTTATCACTAAGAAAGAATAGAGTGGTTCCTGACAGGAAAACTATATGAACAACAACTGACATAGGTCAGATGTTATTTCAATATATCAGTGCTTTGATAATAGACTAAGCAAAGGTAAGACCTACACACAATAGGCTCCTGTTTGTTTAATTTACCTGAGAGTAATTAATTATTAAAATTGGTATATAAAATAATTGATTTCATTGTGACATTTTCAGACATATATGTTGTATATATCAGAATTTGTTATTTGTCCTCTTCCTCCAATCCATCCCTTTGGCTGGTTCTTTTCATTCTCTCCCACATTCTGCATTTCATGGCCTTCCCTTTCCACCTTTATCTTTCCTTTAAGTATCTTCTTATCCTCTCATGATCCATTTTCTAGGTTCATGAACTTTGTATACCCATAATTTTAGATCTAAATTCCACATATTGGAGAAAATATGTAATATTAGTCTTTCTGAGTCTGGCTTGCTTTGCTTGCTTTTCCTTAATATGACGATTAATGCTTAATATGATGATGATGCTTAATATGTAGTCCCATCCATTTTTCTGCAATTGTCATGATTTCATATTTCTCTAGTGTATATATGTGTGACAATTTTTATTCATTTATCATTTGTCTCTCAACTTCATCTCTTATTTTTCCCAGTGCATTTGCTGTCTTGAAAGGTTAAAATAATTGATTAATCTCCCCCTAAGTGAGAAAAGTAAGGGGAGTTTTGCCCTTCCATTTACAATCCTCAACAAAACATGTAACCTGTTATTTGTGGCTAGGGATATAGCTCAGATAGTAGAATGATTGACTCACAAAACCCCAAGTCCTTTTGTCAGCCTCACAAAACAGGAACAGCAACATGAGCAAAAAAAATAAAGCCTGCTACTTTTTTGTAAACCAATGCCCATCATGTAACACACATATGGGACAACTAGAGAAACAAGATCACAATGTGCTAGACCAACCTGCAGCAATCCAGAGGTTTCTAAGGGGTGCTAGAAGTTGTCTACATTGAGACTCATCCTTTAGGAAGTCTACCTACTTTACTATAAGAAGCTCAGAATGTGTGTGGTCTACAGGAAATGCATGTTGTTGAAATGAGACAGGTCATGTCAAGGACCTTAGCATCAGATCCAAATAGAAATGTTAGAGCCTCCCCTTCTGGTCAATGTATTAATGTTAATAATGTGTGCAGAAAATGTCCACTATATCTTTCTCCCCACAGTGTTTACAGAACAAAAACAGCTCCTCTGCAAAGATTGTTCCTACCAAGATTAACTAAATCTACCTCCTTGACTCAATTGTATACCACAAACTCTGCCTCATGGTTTTTCTTTATATAATAATTCTAACTCCTTATTTAGTTGTATGCAGTAATCTAACCTCTCTGCTCAACTCTATAAAAGAAAACAAACTAAGTTTCCAAGTGCTGGGGTTTCTCCATCAGACTGCCCAGGCAATCTAACCACAGTTATTTTTGTGCATCTGTCTGGTTTCCATTTCTTCATTTACTTACCACCCCACAATGGTTTTGATGAGAATGGCCCCCATAAACTAATATATTTGAATGCTTGGTCCTCAGTTGATGGAACTATTTGGGAAGGATTAAGATGTGTGGCCTTGTTAGAACAGGTGTGTTAACTATGGGTGGGCTTTGAGGTTTCAAAAGCTCAGCCAATGCTGGTTAGTTCTCTCTCTCTCTCTCTCTCTCTCTCTCTCTCTCTCTCTCTCTGTCTCTCTCTATGTGTCTCTGTCTCTCTTTTTGTCTCTATCACTGTCTGTCTCTCTGTCTCTATCTCTGTCTCTCTTTACCTTCTCGCTCTGTCTCTCTCTGTCTCTCTTCCTCTCTATCTCTGTCTCTCTCTATGTGTCTCCATCTGTCTCCCTTTTTGTCTCTGTCTTTCTCTGTCTCTCCTCTCTTCACCTTCTCTTTCTCTCTCTCTCTCTCTCTCTCTCTCTTTCTGTCTTTCAGTTTGTCTCTCTCTGTCTCTATCTCTGTCTCTCTTTACCTTCTCTCTCTGTCTCTCTCTGTCTCTCTTCCTCTCTATGTCTTTCTCTATGTGTCTCTATCTGTCACCCTTTTGTCTCTGTCTTTCTCTGTCTCTCTGTCTCTATCTTGGTCTCTCTTCACCTTCCATTTCTCTCTCTCTCTCTCTCTCTCTCTCTCTCTCTCTCTCTCTCTGTCTTTCACTTTGTCTCTCTCTTCTCTCTCTCTGTCTCTCTCTGCCTGTCTCTGTCTCTCTCTGTCTCTGTCTCTCTGTCTCTGTCTCTCTGTCTGTCTGTCTGTGTCTCTCTCTCTCTCTCTCTCTGTCTCTCTCTCTCTCTCTCTCTCTCTCTCTCTCTCTCTCTCTCTCTCTCATGTTTATTGATCATCTACTCATCCAGATCTATGCCGGCCCTCTGCCATGCTCCCCACTCTGATGGACATTGACTCTAACATTCTGGAACCATGAGACCCAGATTAAATGTTTTCTTTAAAAGTTGTCTTGGTCCTGGTTTCTTATCACAGTACTAGGAAAGTAACTAAAACAGCATTAGGTACCAAGAGTGGAGCATTGCTATGACAAGCCTGGTTGTGCTATTCCTTAAAGGAATGTGAAACTTTGGGACTTTGGACTAGAATTGTGGTTGAATTGTAAGTCATATTTGATGAGCTAACCTAGTAGGAGGTTGGGAGACAGTATTACTGAAAGCAATGTGGATTATAGAGACCTGGCTCAAGAGGTGTCAGAAGGGAACACTCTTATTGACTGAGCTGCAGCCCATTCTTGTGTGTTTTGGGAAAAAAAAGTTGTTTTTTGACCTTGTTCTAAAAATCTACCTGATACTAAATTGAAGAATTTTGGACTACATTTGTTGGCAGAGATGATGTTAAGACTGCCTAATATTAACTGTGTTGTTTAGTTACTAGTTTTCATTCTTAGGTGATTTACAATGAAAAAGAAAAAATAGGGGGAAAAGAAACATAAAATGTAGTTTGAGAAGAACACCAGGAAATTTTATGTTGGTGCCTTGGTTTGTACTAAAAGAGATAAAAATTAAATGGAATAAAAGGAGTAATACCCTCAGAATAAAAATAAAAAGCTAGCTAATCTTGCAACTTATAAAAAAGGCCTAAAGAATGATCTGTTCCTAAAGAAGAACAAAATAATCAAAACACACAAATGTACTTTAAGGATGGGGCAAGACTCTATCCCAAGCAGTCAGCAGAATTTGTCATCAGCAGCTATGTGGTTCTGGCTTTGGAGTCAATAAGGAGACAGGAGTAAAAGGGTCATGAACTCTCTTCTATGGTTGAATAGAGTAGCTAACACTAGGTATATGACAAGGAGTATCTAGATGGAGGGCCAGAGAAGCCATTTCATGAAGCTATGAAAGACTGGATTGTGTTGGAGATCCCAAGATGATAGGGATACCAAAACCATGGGATGTCTGCCAAATAGAGTTGTATGAAGGGCATGGAACCAGCCCAGGAGAACGAAAGAAGTGTGTTACAGTCAGCAAGGCTGGAAGGGCAGAGCCATCTAAGCCCTCTGTCATCAGACACAAAATTACAGAATTTGGAATTTGTCCTGCTGTGTATTGATCATGCTTTGATCCATTATTCCCTCACTATATCCTTTTCTTCCCATTTAGAATGGTAATATATATTCTGTGCCATTGTATGTTGGAAGTATGCAATTTGCTTTCAACTTTTGCATGGTGTTACAATTAACAGATTGCCCTGAGACTCAGAAGAGACTTTGAAACAGTGTTAAGATTGTGAAAAACTATGGGGACTTTTGAAGTTGCATTAAAAGCATTTTTCATTATGATATGGTCACAAGTCTATGGGAACCAGGGAGTGCCATGTCCTGGTTTGAATAAGAATCATCCCAGTAAACTCACATATTTAAGTGCTTGGTCCCCAGTTGGTGGAACTATTTGGGAAGAACTAGGAGGTATGGCCTTGTCAAAGGAGGTGTGTTTTGAGGAGGTAGGTTTTGAGATTTCAAAAGCCCAAGCCATTTCCAGTTACCTGTCTTTCTTTCTGTGTCTCATGCTTGTGGATCCAGTGGACGCTCTCAAATGCTGCTCTGATGTCCCCCTGCCTGCCTCCTGCTGTGTTTTCTGCCATGATGATGATGGACTCTAATCCCCTAGAACCATGAGACCTATATTAAATGTTTTCTTCATAAGTTACCTTGGTCATGTTGTCACATCACAAGAATAAAAATACATCTAAGACACTTTCCCAGTCAGGCCCAAGTCCCTGGAACCATGAAATGACTCAATAACCTATGCCTTTATAACTCTTTTGTTGCCTTCTATCCCGAGAGACAGCTCATAGTTTACAGTGGAAATAGACATTCTGTATAGGAAGGGGAAAGAGATCTTGTTAAATGTAGAATACACATCAGGTATACATTTTCTAGTGAAAACTTTGGCTGTTCAAAATAGAGATAAAACATGGAAAAGTAAATTTTCTACAAGGAAGAACCATAGAACACATATTAACATTTCAGACTTAAAAGGTTGACACCTTTTATATCAGAACTTCTTAAATGTCCTAAGTAAATCCGTTCCTTTCTCCAATGATTAACTGAGACTTGACTCATCTGTGAGACTGTTTGCAGGTGTGGACCACAGGCCTTCTAGTCAAGGAACAATATCTATGTGGATGCTAATATATCTTCCACAAAACAACAAATTTCTTTCTAAAACTATTTAGCTAAATACTCCAGAGATCAAACATAATTTCCTTTCCACTGCTCTCACACTGTCACAATCCTAATTATGACCCTATTGGGAATATTCGCTTTCTTACAAATGTAAAATGCAACATAAAAATTTATGAAGCAGATTACTGCAGGTGTAACTGCTCAAGGGTGCAGTGGTCCCTTTGTAACTCGGTTTCCACAACCAATGCCCTTTTACACTTCATTTTATAGTCAATGTGATGCCTCATTGAAAAAGGAATATTAAAAATAATTTATTAAGATTAAATTGCTTCTTTATAAGGCACAATTTTTTCTTTCTTACTTTTAAAGAATTCTATTTTAATTTGGTTCCTATGCAATTCCTAATATGAATTTAAAGACTTAATGGAGTAAGAATTGAAAGCTAATATCAGTAAAATGATTATTTTTATATTTGAAGGATTGGTTTGTTTAGCTTATGAGAAAATTTCAGTGATCAGTCATTCTTGCTGGTCAAACAGCAATCTTCATTCATCACTTGCCAGTGTGAATTGGGAAAAGCATCTTTGAGATTACTCAGTAATGAAGAACCAGTAACAAATAAAAATACTGTTATCCACTCTATTAAGAAAGAATAGATGCTTCTCCTAGTCAAGTGAATTTTTTAAAAGTATTTGAACCTTAAACACTTAACACATCTTATTAACTCCCCTAACTGTTTTTGTTTGTTTGTTTGTTTGTTTGTTTTGGCCAAGCTGACACAAGATAGAATAATCTAAGGGTGCAAAAATGATAAATGCTTCTGTAAGAGGAGGCCTTCTGCATCTATGTGATGGTAGTGTAGCTTGCTCTTCTTGTGGGATTCCTAACAATGAGAGTGGGGTTTTCTCTGACTCTCTTGCCTGCCCTTTGACCCTTTTCTTCCTCCTGGGTTGCCTCATTCAGCCTTAATATGAGAGGAAGTGTCTAGTCTTATTGCAACTTGATATACCATGTTTTGTTGATATCTCTGGGAGGCCTGCTGTTTTCTGAAAGAAAATGGAGGAAGAGTGGATAGAGGAGGAGCTTGGAGGAGAGAAGGGAAGAGAAACTGCAGTGTGGATGTAAGATATGAAAAAAGAATAAATAAATAAATACATTTTAAAAGAATATTGGCCTGTAAACAAGTCTGGAACATTTCCTTAATTAGCGATTAGTGTAGGTGGCCCCATATCATGATGGACAGTGCCACCCTTAGGCTGATGGTCCTTAGTTGTATAAGAAAGGAAACTGAGCACACCCTGGGAAGCAAGCCAGTAAACATGGCCTCTGCATCAGCTCCTGACTCCAGATTTTTCTATGACTTCCGTGGATGATAGACTACAAACTGTAAGATGAAATAAACCCTCCCCTCCCGAAGTTGTTTTTCATCATGATGTTTTATCACAGGAATATAAAATTCTGAGACAGACACTGATATTGGGTCACAGGGTATTCTGTGACAAACCTGATCATGTGATTTGAGGAAGATTATGGAAGGCTTGTAGAACTTTGTGTTAGAAAAGCCACTGAGTGTTTTGAGCTTAATAAACTGTGGAAAGAACTTAGAAGATAATGCTGAGAGCAGTGCAAACAATGGAGGTCTGGATTCTGACCTATCAAAGAGAAGCAAAGACTCTATCAAGTCCATTTATGTGATATTTTGCATTAAGAACCACTATGAAGAAACTTCTGCTTTATTGGAACATCAATGCTGGTTAGTTAAAGCTGAGAAAATATCAGTGATTTAATATCAGTGACACAAGTATCATTGAGGATCAAAATTTTAGACATATTTCCTCAGGGTCAGCACACAGTAGCTATGGTCCAGATGGGGACTGTTCATCATTCTGACAACCAATTTGATAATTTTTAAAAGTCATCCAGGTGGTAAGACTTTTGAAATAATGAAAGACTTTTGAAAGGGTCGTGGAGAGCCAATGTGCCTTGGCACTGTGTGGCAGGACTGGAGTCCCTGAGAAGAAGCCATTAGTGATGATAGAAGTTGCAGTAGAAGCCCCAACATTGAAGGTTTCATGGAAATAAATTGGGGCTTGACATCATGTGCAGGGTCAGATACCATGAAATAGCCAAGAGAGGTTCTTAGTGAAGGTACAACTGCCATAAAGACCCCAGAATTTTGGAGCCACTACTGTGGGACAGCCAAGCAGCTATTGAATAGATGTAGCCTGAGCCTATAAGAAAAGCCATATGTGCCTTGGGTAGCAGATTCACCTCTCTGTCCCTGCCCAAGTCATTTGGCATCCAGATTATGAGTCCCAGAAGTCAGACCCTGCTTTGGTTTTGATTTGATTTGATCGTGACAGTAAAAAGACTTTGGAATTTTATAGAGATTTTGGAATATTTTAGAGAGGCTTTGAACTTTGACAGCAAATTTGGATGTTTTAGAGAGACTGGACTTTTAAAATGTTTGAATTTTTGAAGACTATGGAACTTTTAAAGTTTGGAATATTTGATAATTATATATTGATATGAGATCTTGGAATGCGCAAGAATGGAGGTTATAATTGAATAATGATATCTTTGTGTCAAGTTGACAAGTGGTCAATTGTCCTGGTTAGTTGTCTTTTGTTTTATTTATTTATTATTTATTTATTTATTTATTTATTTATTGTAACCACAGGCCTTTACACTAGCACCCCTATTCCCAAAATAATGACTCTGAAAGTTAATTATTTGTGAGTAAATGCCTAGGCCATACACTTTGACTTGTTCTCGCAAGTTCATAACTCAATTATCCTGTTTAAACTAGTCTAAGTCTGACATAAGACATAAATTGGCACTACAGGCATAAATTTTTCTCAATCTACTGGAATAAGCAGTCAACCTCCCTTCTAGCCCACCACCTACCAGAGACAGTGGGGAAAAAGTTATTAGGACACTGGGGAATTAGATCTATTTTAGAAACAGTTCTTTGGGTACAAGTCCAATATTCATTGTCAGAATATCAACAGTTCAGTCCAGTAGTGAACACCAAATACTAGTCAGCAGCTGCAGTCCATTTCTGTCAGCAGACACCACACACAAAGCAGCAACTGCAGTTCAGTCTACTTGGCCGTCACTACACACAAACTGGCAAGAGCAGTTCAACCCAGAAGAAACCAAAAGGCTTTCCAACTGTCCTGAGGCCTTATAACAGGAACCTGGAGAGAAGTTCTTTGTCTGGATTCTCTATGGCATCACCACAAGCAGAGCTCAGCAATGCAATGTAAGGCACACCAAAACACTCATGTCAAATAGCAAGGCGGAGCAGAGGGAACCAATGCTAATGCTCTCCTTGTCTGTCAGGTCATATTTATATTCCTTCTGAACATCATGTGCCCTTTCACGTGTTTGCTATATCAAAACATCCTTTCACCTGTGTCCGCTTCAGAAAAACATTCTTTCACATGTCTGCTTAAGGAAGACATCTTTTCACCTCTGTGCCCTAGTAAAACATCATTTGGCATAACTGACTTTCCAAAGAAACCAAAAGTTTCCACTACATCTCACCTTCTAGCTTCCTGCTTCAGCTAATAGGATGTTATCTTTTTATTGACAGGGTATGCTTCCACAAAGTACATAAAGAGATTCTCTCTACAGTTTAGTGGTGTTTTTTGTTTGTTTATTTGTCAACTTGTCACAAGCTAGATTTGTCTGAGAACAGGGAACTACAACTGAGAAAATGTCTCCATAAGACTGGCCTGTAAAGAAGGGTATTTTTTTTTTAAATCAGTAGTTGATATGAGTAGACCCACATCTATCATGGGAGCAATGGTACTCCTGAGAAAACATTTCTTAGTTGAATAAGAAAGCAGGCTAAGCAGACAGTAAGGAGTACACCAGTAAGTAGCACTATTCTATGGTCTCTGCATCAGTTCCTGTCTCAAGTCCCCGCCCAGAGTTCTTTTCATGACTTCCCTAAATGATAGATGATAATGATAAACTGCAATAAAAGCCCCACCAAGTTACTTTGGGCCATGGTGTTCTATCACAGCAACAGAAACCCAGACTAAGGGCTTCATTTCTACTGTCTGGTCAAAGAAAACATCTTTGGGGTTTTAGCATTAGAAATTTTACTTCAGACTTTATTTTAAAACATTAAAGAAGTTTTGAAAACTAAGATTGACAAAATAAAGTACCTGCTTTATAGACATAATATCGAAACTTTTTCTTTTGTTCCTCTTTATTTATTTCTTCTTGGCATGTTAAAAATATATAAATAGCCTCAAATCAGAGATAAGGAAGAAAACTAATCTAGAAAGAATTAAACTGATGGCTGCAAAATTCCAAGAAGAACTAATGAGATGATGTAAGTTTATATAACTTAATAAATGTTAGAGCTACATGGAACTCAATAAAGAACGTTTGTTGGGAGATCTTTCCTGTCTCTATAATGCCATGCTTTGTCAATGCAACCTAGATATTACAACAGAGCAAGATAGATAGCAGAATGAAGAAGATAAATTAGTAAACATTGACTTTTAAAAGATATTTAGGATATCCTGGTGATTCAACATATACATGGGTACATGAAGAGCAGGAGTTAGAAAATGAGAAGGTGAGGGAGTAAGCAGAGAAGCATGGAAGGACAGAGAAAGAAACAGGCTTACATTCTGCCAAATTTTTTCTATGGGCTTAGACTGCTTAGAGATTTACAAAAGGCATCTCCAAATTTATATATATGATCACATTATCAGTGAGTCCCTACTTAACAGAAAATTACTGCTTCGGAGAATGCTTACATCCCATCCAGAGCACATGTCATTGTACTTTGCTGTCCAAAGAGTTGCAAGAGCAGAACGTTAAAAAGAAATAAGACAACAAAGACCACAAAGACCTTAGACAGCAGGTTGGTTATGGATTATTTGACAAGCTGTTATTTAAAATAAGATTTAAAGGTTGTGTTGTAGTTAGCCAGAAAAGGTGAAAGAAAGCAAGAATAAATTATCTTTGATTATAAAACAAAAAGCAAAAAGCAACAACAACAACAACAAAAATCAGGTGTAGTTATACAAGCTTGTAATCTAAGTAAGCACTTGTGAATCTGAAAACACTGATCCTTGGAGCTCCCCTTGCTGGCCAGGTAGCCTCATCTACTTTGCAAGTTCTGGATCAGTAAGAAAACCTACCCCCCAAAAAAAAAAATTGGTGGACGGCAGCTGAGGGTTGACATCCAAGGTTCTTTTCTGTCCTTCCCATGCACCCACATACACTTGCACACAAAAGTACCTCTTTTTATTGATTATTCTAAGTTAAATATGATAGTTCATGGACTTAGGACTTAGGTAGTCTCAGCGCAAAAAGTTGAAACAGAAAGAATGCCTTGAGTTAAAAGATAGCCTGAGCTACATTGAGAGTTCCAGGGTACCCTGGGATAAAAATGTGGAATCATATCTCAAAAAATAAAAGGGAGAGATCACCTTTATAAGAGATATCCTCAAAAGGTTCATATTGGTTTGCTGTCTACTAGTGTGATAAGGACCATGACAAAAAGCAAGAAGGGCTTATTCTATCTAACAGTTTACAGTTCATCAAAAAGAAAGTCAGGACAGAAATTAAGATAGGAGCCTGGAGACCAAAACTCACCAGAAAAAGAAGCAAAGACCACAGAGAAACACTGCTTATTGTTTATACTACTCATGGCTTCCTCAGTCTGCTTACTTATACTACCAAGGATGAAGTGCCCAGGTGTATAACTACCTAGAGTGGGCAGAACCCTCTTTCATCAATCATTAATCAAGAAAATGACTCACATATGTGTCTACAGGCTGATCTGATGGATGAATTCCCAAATCAAAACTCTCTCTTCCCAGATGACTTTAGGTTGTGTCAGGTTGACAGAAAAACCAATTGGCAAGCATTCAAAATTGAAAATAAATGTCTTAGTTCCATCTGGATATAAGTCTAGTCAGTGAGGCTGCCTTGCCAACGTCTTAGAGGGGGATTGTTTGCAGTTAAAAATAATGAAGAATTCTGGACTGTAGTTTGGTTCTGTGGTTTAGTAAATATGACAAGTCAGAAATTAAAAGGCCTTTCTGAAGCTCAGTTTCCTCTCTAACAGAGAATTCCTGCTAAAATGGTTGTTCCACAGGGCAGAGCTGGAATCACTTAAAATGGTACACATGAAATAAGATGAACAAAAGTTAGTTCCCCACCTTTCTGTGCATTTATTTGGGTTGGCAAATGGATCAGTAGGGCTGATGTAATAGGCAGAAAAACACCAAATTTCATGTTGATGGTTTATGACTATATAAAGTAACTTTCAAAGTAAGATTAAACTTAATTAGTTAAATCTGCTTCCCATAAAAGAATGGCTGTTCTTTGTTCTATTATACACACGCATACACACACACACACACACACAGAGAGAGAGAGAGAGAGAGAGAGAGAGAGAGAGAGAGATTATCAAATAAATTGTCTATTTGTATTCAGGGTCAACTTGGTTTCATGGGCTATAATAAAGAGTCAATAATTTTCAGTTCATTGACTTAGCCATTAGGTAAGCCAAATCACCCATTAAAATACCATCATCTGGTTATTTAAATTACACAGATATAGAACAGCTAAAAATGAAATAAAATCACATCCCAGATTATATAATTGGATTTGGCATTAGTTTGTTTTGTTATAGGCTTGAGCTTGGTATTATCAACCAATTAGTATATCTGCTTTCCAATTTAAAATGACAAAAAATGAAAATGTGTTCCCTTGTGTGGTTCAACCTAGGTACAGAACATTTAGACAATAATTATAAATCCTTAAAAGTAGATATACCTCTTGATAAGGATCACTGCTTCTCAATGACCTAGGCCCTGGAGTTGAAAAAGCCATTTCCACAAAAGATATTAGATGATTATTTCTTTACCATTTCTTTTTAAAGAGAAATCAGCAATTATTATTCTCTTCAGAAGACAATCTATAGTATATTGAACCTAAAAATCAATTAAATTATTATGTAACTGCTGTCATCATAGATTTGTGGCAGGTAATACAAAAAAGGATTAAGTTTACATTCTATAAACCCAAATTGCTTTTGACAAATGGAGAAACTGAGACATACAGGAATTAAGCTCTCCAACCAAGTACATGCATTTATTAAGTGGTAAAGTCAAGACTAAAATCTAGTCAATACAGACTGCAACTTCCTCAAAGGATGGCTGTAAAAATTTAGTACATTGTGCTATGTCTTTAGCATAGAGCCTGATATTTACAAGAGCTTTAATTTTATTTTCAAGAAAGACTTTCTACATGGCAATAGTTAAAGAAAAAAATTAAGATGAAGGTATATGAAAGAACAAGTGAGGAAAAACTATTCTTTAGGCTAACCATCCTCCTAAATTTGGAAAAAAAAATTATTCAATGTAACAATAATAATGATTGCTTTATTTTTATGCATGATCGCAAATAGAGGAAACACTTGATATTTGGTTAGAAGGTAAGTTCTACAAAGAAATTCCCCTGAATCTGCTCAGATCACTCACAGTATCTGTGTGGCCTTGATGGATTGCACAGTCTCTCTGAGACTCAATCAGAGGATTATTATACAATCATCCTGAAAAGGACTAACTTGAGCTAAGATGTCTGGGTCTGCAAGTAGTAGGTTTTCAATGAACGCCTTCTATTGCACTGTATGTGTACTTAGACTTCATGACACTGTAAAAAATTAATTAAAAGTCAGAACCATCTCTAATGTTAATGTAGGTACTCTTACATGTATGTAGAAAACATAAATAAGTTACTTCGCCACTGTGAAAAACACACTTTAAAAGTCAAGCTGATTTTACCTTTTCAAACTATACTTAGAAAAAAAGATATGGTAACTTCAGGTAGGGATGACAATTTAGTAAGAAAAGCACCACACATGTACAAGGAACCAAGTTCAGATCTCCAATACCCATGTTAGAATTAATTAATGAATAAGGCAGGAGTAGTGGATCTATAACCCCAGCATGGAAAAAGGACAGACAGGTATCTCTACAGAGGTCTCTGCCATCCAGCCTCTGCCATATTGCTGAGTTCCATGTTGAGAGTGAGAGAGAGAGAGAGAGAGAGAGAGAGAGAGAGAGAGAGAGAGAGAGACCTGTCTCAAAACAATAAGGTAGAGTGTGAGGAACTGAGGAAGGTACTTGATGTCAACCTCTGGTCTCCACATGCATGCCCACACACATGCACATACACATATACATACATTTACTGCACACACACACACACACACACACACACACACACACACACACAGGAACAGTGGAGGGAAAGATGGAAGAGAGAAAGGGAGAGAATATGGCCATAGAGGAGAAAAAAGTCCTAAAAGATGCAGAAAACATTGGGAAAGGATAGTTTGCAAGTACTGCATAAGATGAACAGTGATTGGTTCATTGTACAGCCTTCCCACCAAGTTTTTATCCAAGGTTCTCAGGCATTGCTGCTGTTCACAACCTACAAATCATGTTAGACATGATCTTTCAAGAGCTAACATGCCTGGCCCCTCTGTTTGGAAACATACTCTCTCTTTTTAATTTGCAATCAAACCACCATTCCTCTTATCATGCACACACAAATAACAATATGTAATTATTTAATTTGTTTGTCTAATTTTTTTCTCCTACCAGAACAAAAACTCAATTAAGAGCAAGATCACTCTACAATGCATCAACTGCTCATCCACCAGCATAGTTCAGGACTTGATACATGTTGGGCACAACAAATATTTGTTTATTAGATTAATAAAGGATGCAAACACTTTATATTCCATTCTCATTTGGTGCTGTATTTTAAATAAAATTGATTTTGTCAGGAATCTTTTCCAACATGTAAAGCAACAGATACACGTGGTTATCATTTGCCATAACACAACAGCATCATTTGGCACTGTTAGAAACTCTCCATTTTTGAATACTAAGCTTTACAGTGTCTATCAGTGCAGCTTCCACCACAACCATCCATTCTGCAACAGCCAACTCCCAGTTAACACACACATGCACATATGCACGCACGCACATGCACACACACACACACACACACACACACACACACACATGCGTGCATGCAAGCACCACACACACAAACATACACACAATGCGAAACTTCCAAATTAGTATTTTTATCATTGCCATCATTATTTTAGCTGTTTCTTGAGTTCACTTTTTATGTTTTTGTGTGTTTTGAGGTTAAAATAAAATTATATCCCTCTCTTCCCACTGCCTTTGATTTCCTCCTTCCAACACCTCTCGAGTATCCTCTCTCTGACCCCCTTTCAAATTCATGAACTCTTTTCCAATAATTGTTTATTACATATACATGTATATTATTACATATATGTTGTAATACGCATATATAGAGGGAGAGGGGAGTAAGAGTGAGAAGATCTGCTTAGTCTGTATGGTTTTATTTGCATGTTTGTTTCCAGGGATGATCATT
Source organism: Montemys delectorum (assembly GCA_019843815.1). NCBI lineage: Eukaryota > Metazoa > Chordata > Mammalia > Rodentia > Muridae > Montemys > Montemys delectorum. The sequence continues at coordinate 22,610 of JADRCD010220187.1, forward strand.
TGGCAATTTTAACCAACTGATGTACTATTCCTATTCCTCTGGCCCTTACATCCTTTTCCACATCTTCCTCCACAATGATCCAGGAGCCTCCATGGTATTGGTGTTTTGAGGATTACATCAGTCAGGACTGGGCTCTACAAATCTGCATTTTGATCAGTTGTGGTTTTCTGTAATAGTCTACATCTGTTGCAAAAGGAAGTTTTCTTCATGAGAAGTGAGAACTACATTTATCTGCGAGTATAAAATTAAAGATCTAGTGGGGTGTGGTGGTGCACATTTTTAGTCCTAGCAGTTGGGAGGCAGAGGCAAGTAGATCTCTGTGAGTTCCAGTCTAGCCTGGTCTAGAAAGTGAGTTCCAGGACATCCAAGGATGTTACACAGAGAAATCTTGTCTAAAAGGAAACAAAAACAAACAAGCAAAAAATCTAGATTATAATTAGGAATCCTGTTGGTTTAATAAAGTGGTGATTGTAGGTTCTCCACTGAGATATATAACTTCACTAGTCCCAGATAGATACTCAGCTGTGTTCCAGCACCAAGAATTACTTCCCTCTTGTTATATGCACCTTAAGTAGAACAAGAGAGCTGTTGTTTGCAGCCATTGTGGTAGTTTGAATGAAAATAGTCCCCATAGGCTCATATATATGAATGTTTAATTCCTTGCTGGTGGAACTATTTGAGAAGGATCAGGAAGTGTTGCCTCATTGGAGAAAGTGTGTAACTGGGAGTGGGCTTTGAGTTTCAAAAGTCCATTTGACCATTCCCAGGTTTTTCTCCCCTCCCCTCCTCTCCCCTTCCCTCCTCTTCTTTCTCCCTCCCTTCCCCTCCCATCCCCTTTCCCTATCT